>MEHQ01002799.1:100000-132751 GCA_008828725.1 Saccharina japonica
TTGGTGCTGGTGCGTGTGTTGACCAATGAAAAGCGATTTTTTTTTTTCCAAATTGATTTTTTCTTCTTCGTTAAATCGGGCCCTAAAGAGCTCTACCGTTCAGAAAACGTTTCAGCACAAAAAGTGCTATATACCTCCATCGTAGCACGGATCCCCTACACTACAAATAGTTATAATAGGCCCAACAGAAGCCTTGACGCACCCAGGGAGACCGGTCTCCTTATGACAGCACATTACTTTGTTTTCGAAAACATAAAACATATCGTCTCCCAAAAACCAGCCAAATTAGTTAACTCCCCCTTTTTTGCTCGTGCAAAAAGATAGGCTACAGAAAAAGCGCCTATTACCAATACGTGTAGCGTGTGTACGCCCAATTCGACGCGAGTTGACGAGAGGAAGAAAAGGCTCAACCCTTCCTATTGAAAACAACGAAGGTACATATATGTACCCGTTTAGACGCGTGCTGCTACGATAGAGGTACTGTACCTTTTTTTGGCTGAAATGTTTTTTTCGGAATGACGGTACCGGCTCCATAACCCAGAATCCTCGGAATTCCATGTTTTCGCTGCAACATGTTTCACTTTTTTTTTTTTTCGTCCATCCCATTTATCATATTCGCCCTTCTTTTTCTTTTTTCTCTCCCTCTTTAGTCGTAACTCTGATCCGGGGTCACTAAGTAGGCTCTTCTCCCCCCTCCCCCACTACGGTACTTGCCTTGCATTTTTATCGCGAGAAGGTTTCAGCACTTTCTTCCCTCGTCGACTTGCGTCAGATTCCGCCTACCCACGCCACGAAGGCGCTCTCAGCAATTGGCTCCTTTTTATTTTTTCTATTAAAGTAAAAATCTCACGACGGTGGGATTCGAACTTGGGTACCAATGCCAGCAGTCTTTGAAGCTGACCACTACTCTACCGGGGCGACCGCATGGGATAATTCATCGGGTATTTACCGGTAGCAATTTGTTTTTCTTCGAAAATCAGTTTTTTTTTTGGGTGGGGCATAGAGCTCCTTAAGTGGTCACCCTCAGAAAAAAAAATTGCAGGGGGGGGGGGGCACCCGTTAGGTGACCCCGGATCTGAGCTACGACCGGGAGGGAGGGAGGGAGAGAGGGAGCCGGAGAAGTAGGGCAAAATACAATGGATGGGGGTAGAAGAAGAAAAAAGAGCGCAAAGTCACATCCCAACCAAAACCTACAGCATGCGTTTCGATACGACCAGGTGTGTACCAGTACCCACTATCACTGCAAACCGGGTGTGGCATGTATGTAATGTCCCTTCCTGTTTAGGGAAATCGTTGTTTTTCTTTTACAGCTGGCTGGGTGGCACGGTATGCAGGGGGGGGGGGTCACGTTTCGGTCCTGTGTTTCCAGCCGCTCATTCAGCCGCCTCAATGAGCCACTCGGCTGAGCCTCTGCAAGCACTCCGTTGCTTTGCCTGCCGTGTTAAGGTTTTATGAATTTTGGTTTCGCGACATGCACCGCCATGGGGGTGTTTGTTACGCTGCGCTACTAGCAAAACACAGTCAAGCCCAACTTTGAGTAAGGTTCAGAGCCACCCGGCCGAATGAAAATAGGGGTATGTAGTACATACTCCCCCTACCGTGAAAATGGAAGTATATAGTGCATACCCCCCGTGAAAATGGGGGTGTATAGTGCATACCCCCCCTACCGTGAAAATGGGGGTATATATTACATACCCCCCTACCGTGAAAATGGGAGTATATAGTACATACCCCCTACCGTAAAAATGGAGGTGTATAGTACGTACCCCCCTACCGTATATAGTCGGTGGGGGGGGGGGGGTGTACTCATGTCGTGCACGGCCGTAGTCATATGACCATAGCCCCTCGCATCCCTACAATGCCGGGACGGAGCACGTTGGGTTTTCACCAACCAGTCGGTGGGGGGGGGGGTTAACTCGCAAGGTAGCAGTTGCTTCCCTCACCGCATGCTCGAACCAAAATCTCGCTTCTTCCCCCCAATCGCGCAGCTTCCCCCATTCTTCGATGCCGCCGCCACCACCAATACAAACAACGCTTCCGCCTTCCAGATGGCGGTCCCAGTTGCTCTTCAGCAGCGTCGCCAACTCTACCGCGGCGTACCCGCTGCCGGGTACGATCTCCAGTTGCCTGGAGGGGGGGGGGGGGGTGGATGGAACGACACCAATAATGTATACTTCGAAGCATGTATATATTTTTGACTGAAAGGCACAAGTGCATATCGCCCTTTCATATTTGATCGGTGAAACGTCGGCGAGGAGTCGGTAAAGGCATTCACAATAAGGGGGACTGCATGATCGGTGTATATAAGTTTGTCAAGTATTCAGGGATGATTGATAGGTATGATACCAGGTATACGTGAATGGTATGATTGAAATATTTTGAGCTGCCACGTTGTTAGATGGCAAATGAAATAATGATAATATATTGGCTATCAATGCTAACCCGACAAAAACTATTCCTGCCGTGATGCCTGGGTCATCCGCAGGGTGTGTGCATGCATGGTTGATATCGCCTTTAAGCAAACATCTGCTCTCGGCAAGGCTTGAAACCTCGTCTGTGACACCCGCCCTGAGCAGAACCTTGAGCAGAGTGATGATACCCACAGCTCGGACATATCACAATCTAGATAGTCCACAGATAGATCATGACCTACAGTAGATCCTTCAGGGGAGACAAATGCCTGATCTGTATGATCTGTATGATCTAGCCCGTGTTGCCGGGTGGGGCTCTCGAATGAACCAGCATGATCTAGCACATGTTTCCTGCGTTGGATCTGTAATAAATACAATATCAACTATTCAATCGGTTGAACTCACAGCTGACGTATTAATAATAATTTTATTTAATTCCTGCACAACATCCCATGACAGCAGGTCAGGGTGTAGATGATCTAGATGATCTATGTGATCTATCTGTAGATCATCCATCTGTAGATCATCCATCTGTAGGCCATTTGTCCGACGTGTGCTAACTTCCTACAGTAATATAGTATTATTACCAGGTATTGTATAGAATTTCGTGTAGTGCTCTCCGCTGAGCACGATTTCTCAGTCCGAACCCCTTCGGCGTCCCCAAAACGTATGTACAGCCTGGCGCCTTTTCAGGAAGTTTCTTATTCGTGTTCATAGGTGCTATATACGATATATGCAGGATGTACATCCTGCATGTGTGTGTTGTCTTCACATTAAACCCGTTATTTCTACCCAACCCCATCGGTACACCCAGTGTCTGTCCTGATTCCTAATCCTAGAGAGATACAAATTATGTGGTCACAGACTGTGAAACAGAGAAAAACCAAAACAAAATAAACGAGGACAAATAAAACCCGTAGTAAGTAAATACACGCGATCGAAGTATCACATGATATCACAACTCAGCTTGCCAAGACAAGTTTCCGCCAAATCCTCAATCTCACAACTGTTTTTTTTTTTTTTTTTTAAGGGCCCGTATTAACGAGTATAAAATAAATTCAATTTGGAAAAATAAAAATAAAAATTCGCTTTTCATTGGTCAACACACGCACCAGCACCAATTTTTATGCCCCAAGATCCTAATCTTTGGTGCTGGTGCGTGTGTTGACCAATGAAAAGCGGATTTGAATTAAAAAAAATCCAAATTGATTTTTTTTTCTTCTTCGTTAAAACGGGCCCTAATATAGGGGTATATAGCACTTTTTTTGGCCAAATTTAAATTTTGTGAATGATGGGGGCTTTTCGGCTGAGAAACTATTAACAACTACCCGATGAGGCAAATGCCTTCTACGTAAGGCATACGCCTTATAAGGCATGCATTATCGTTTAGTAAGGCACACCTTATCGTTCAATATGGCATGCCTTATCATTTAGTAAGGCACGCCTGATCGTTTAATAAGGCATGTCAAATCGTTTAATAAAATATGCCTTACCAGGTATTATTTAATAAGAAGTGCCTTACCGTTTAACAAGGCATGCCTTATCGTTTAATAAGGCGTAGCTTATCGTTTAACAAGGCGTGCCTTATCGTTTAATAAGGCATGCCATATTTTTTAATAAGGCATGCCTTATCGTTTAGTATGGCGTGCCTTGTCGTTCAACAAGGCATGCCGTATCGTTGAATAAGGCGTGCCTTGTCGTTTAATAACGCATGCCATATTGTAATATTTAATAAGGCATGCCTTATCGTTTAGTATGACGTGCCTTGTCGTTGAACAAGGCAACCTAGGCGATGGGGCTGATTTTCCATAACAGGTTTTCCATAACCTCTCAAGAACTGGTCCTACATATTTGGATATATACTACTTGGAATTAGTGTGGGGGTGTTTTTGTTTCAGTTCTGAAAGGGTTGAGGCCATTTTGTGATGGCACATAAGACCTACTCACGTGAAAAACCTCTACAAAATATGTATCATATATACTGCGTGTATACTTAGTATATAGAGGAAAATAGAAAACCTTACTCACGCTTTCAGTATTTGCTCGGCCTCCAACCGCATGCCCCACTCGACACGTCCACCGCCCCGTTCGTCAGAAAGTTCTCCGGAACGCCCCTCGGAAACGCCCGAAGAACGGTCCCCGAGCTCCCGGTCTGGTGTCGAGATACCCCGATTGATGATGTTGATGAGGGTGGTGGCGAGAGTCAAGGACGCCTGCGTCGGCAAAAGAAACGGAATAGGCAACGTACAAAAAAGTAGGTCGTACGGAAATGTGTTGGTACGTGCAGAAGTATTGCGGGGGGCGATAGTAAATAGGACCTACGGCACAAACAAAAACCTATATATTTTCCCTATTTTTACTAACGAAATTTGTTCCTATTTAATACGGCGCTCCGTAATAGCACTGGGAGTATTCAGCTCTGTCTAATATTGAGGAGAAATCGCTACCACCGCAGCACGTGTCCTCCATCGATGCCATAAGGGTGGCAGGCGTTTGTATTGTAGTTGGCGTTATTGTTGTCTACTGCTGACTGCAATGTACGCGTGCTTACGTATATACAGGGGGGGTTGTGGTCAATGGAGTGTCTGGCATTCAGATCCGTGCGCACCCTTGGGGGAGGGGGGAAAGGGGGGGGTGTACTCATGTCGTGCACGGCCGTAGTCGTATGACCATAGACCCTCGCATCCCTAAAATGCCGGGACGGAGCACATTGGGTTTTCACCAACCAGGCAGACATTGCTTGCACCAAGCGCGAAGCGCCGTGAGGCGAGTCGCATGGAGGGTGGGCTGCATCCTGCTAAGAACCGCCTCTGAGGCGGACTTGCATATGGACGACAGCTTCAGTGAGTTAATTTAATTTCTGGTGTGGCCACTTCCTGAGACAGCAATGGGAGTACTATATAACTGCCTCGCGGATGCCTTACCATATACACACTACGTGATACGACCATTCCCCTTGTGCGGAACAAAGCAAAGGTTCTCCACCCCGCACAAATGGTCTACTCGACCGCCAGCTTTGGTGACCGCCAAAAAAAATAACAAAAAAAAACGGCACCCTGGTTGTCTAGCTCACGCAGCGAGTGGCGTGTTTTACAGCGTCGTTGCCAACGCGACGCCAACCCACCTGATAAATATATCATATATTTATATAGGCGGGGGGGGGGGGCGTACTCATTTGTTGCTTGCCTTAGTCATTTGACCATTGACCACGCATCCCTTTCGAGACGGAGCACCGTTCCTACTCCTAATAGAGACACCTCCAACATTTGGGCGCTCATTGCGTTGTTTCCATGTATATCACAAAGAAACTTTTTGCTAATCCTATCCCCTTCCTGCTTATACAAGGGGGGGGGGCGTCAAAAGTTGCAAGGGTCTATACCCAGAAAAGGGTGGCGGCTACGGGGGGGCATAGTAAACAGGGCCTACGGTCGACAAGATGGTGTCATCGCTGGTGTTGTTTGGTACCACATATTAACCCATTGCCATTTTCTTTGACGGCGGACCATAGTAATACCCGGTNCGGTCGCCCCGGTAGAGTAGTGGTCAGCTTCAAAGACTGCTGGCATTGGTACCCAAGTTCGAATCCCACCGTCGTGAGATTTTAAATAAAAAGGAATCAATTGCTGAGAGCGCCTTCGTGGCGTGGGTAGGCGGAATCCGACGCAAGTCGACGAGGGAAGAAAGTGCTGAAACCTTCTCGCGATAAAAATGCAAGGCAAGAACCGTAGTGGGGGGGGAAGGGAGAAGAGCCTACTTTGTGACCCCGGATCTGAGTTACGCCCAGGAAGGAGAGAGAAAGGAAGGGCGAAGATAATAAATGGGATGGACAAAAAAAAAAAAAAAAAAAAAAAAAAAAAAAAGTAAATAGTTACTAAATAGAACCTACGCTACAGACGAAAACCTACTTCGAAGTATACATTTACCTATTTTTATTATTAATAACGGTACGGACGAAAAACCTGCTTCGAAGCATATACTTACCTATTTTTACTATTAACAAAAAAAATGGTCCTAAGTACTACGAGTATCGTCCCCAGGAATAGTGATATGTAGCGTTAGTGCAAAAAGGCTACGTATAAGAAACGAAAAAAAATGCATGAAAATATATCAAAATACACTGAAAAAAGACGGTGCGTACTGCCCATCTGGTGAAGTATTCGAGGGGCATCTACTGTACTATTGCTACTAGTACGGGGGGTCGTAGCAATCAGGACCATACACTTCTTATTTTTTCTTGATAATTTATTTTTCATGCCATTTATAACCTCCGCCCTTCTATCATCTCCCCCTCTTTAGTCGTCGCTCAGATCTGGGGTCACTAAGTAGGCTCTTTTTCTCCCTCGCCACTACGGCATACCAGGTATGTGCCTTGCCCTTTTATCGCGAGAATGTTTCAGCACTTTCTTCCCTCGTCAACTCTCGTCGAATTGTGCTTACTCACGCTACAATATGCGCTCTCGACAACAGTTGGTGTCATTTGAGAATAAAAATACCCATACGTACGGAGACTCGAACCCTCGACCTGCAACGCAACAGTCTTCCGTGGTTACCTGCTAGACCATCGGGGCGATCAGCTATACCCTAAAACCTACATATTCCAGTATGTTTACAAGTAGGGGGGGGGCATAGTAAATAGGACCAAATATTGTTGGTAAAAAATGTTGAATATATAGATTTTTGTGTGTACAGTAGATCCTATATATTATGGTCCCCCCTAATAAGCATACTTGGTCCTGAGTAGTATGTCCCGCCAGAAATAGTAAGAAACAGGAAAGCAGGTCATCGCTGCTGGATTTCCCCGTTTTGACACTGGGTGCGCGCTGTGCACTATATACATCCCGTTAGACAACTCACGAATTTGCTACCGGTCTGTACGATTCTAGATCATGCAATGGGGATAGGATCTGGCCAATAAGGGCATTGGTTCAAGGGGATATGCGAACGGACGAGGGTGGAACTCGTGATTTTTTCTATGTACGATTTTAGATCATGCAATGGGAATATGATCCGGCCAATAAGCGTATTGGTTGGAGGGGAAATGCGAACGAACGAAAGTGGAACGACGCAATTTGCTGAAAAACCTCAAGGATTCCATGACACGTGCGACGACGATAGAGGTATAAGGTATACCTTTTTTTGGCTAAAACGTTTTCGGAATGACGGTGCTGGCTCCTTACCTTAACCCATTCAGAACTGAAAAAAATTATCCCACACTAATTCCAAGTGGTCTGTCCCCAAATATGTGGGACCAGTTCTTAAGGGGTTAGCCCAAAAATCGTCGGCATTCCATTTCTATGCTGCCCTATTTTTCGTTGTATAGCTCCAGTAGTCCATGGGATTGTTCATCGGGTATATGGCACTTTTACTTCCCCCCAAAATCAGTTTTTTACTTGTTGTTAGTGTAGAGCTTCTCAAGCCACCACCCTCAGAAGGCAAATGGTGCACCTCTACCTAAAGATAGCATGCGTCCCATGGGGATTGTCTTTGGGCCATGTACGCGGAGCATGCGGAGCGGCAAGAGGGGCAAAATACCTGTGACCAAGGATTGTCCAGAAGAGCAAAAAAAAAAAGTTCGGCGAATTGAGCTGGAAAAGGGAAGTGTGGGTATTTCCACACAAAATAGTGTACGAGACACTGCTGCTGCTGCTGCTGCTGCTGTTTTTTTTTTTTTTTCAAGACTTGGTATTTTCGTCCCCAGTCGAATCAAAGCTCACCATATACCTTCCGTACCTCGAAATGTCTGCATGGAAAAGCCCCCCCCTATATATTTATAGGTTGAGTTAGCGTCGGTTGGCAACGACGCTGTAAAACACGCCTCTCACTGCGTGAGCTCGACAACCAGGGTACCGTTTTTTTTTTTTTTGGCGGTCACCCATGCTGGCGGTCTTGTTAGATCATTTGTGCGGGATTGATAACCTCATCTCCGCACAAGGGGAATGATCGTATCACGCAGCGTGTATATGGTAAGGCATCCACGAGGCAGATACGTAGTGATACCCATTGCTGTCTCTGGAAGTGGCCACACCAGAAATTAAATCAATTCATTGGAGGCTGTCGTCCATATGCAAGTCCGCCTCACAGGCGGTTCTTAGCAGGATGCAGCTCACCCTCCATGCGACTCGCCCAATACCTCACGGCGCTTCGCGCTTGGTGCAAGCAATGTCTGCCTGGTTGGTGAAAACCCAACGCGCTCCGTCCCGGCATTGTAGGGATGCGAGGGTCTATGGTCATATGACTACGGCCGTGCACAACATGAGTACACCCCCCCCCCGCCTCGAAAGGGATGCGTGGTCAATGGTCAAATGACTAAGGCAAGCAACAATGAGTACCCCCCCCCCCCCACCCCTTCGCGCTTGGTGCAAGCAATCTCTGCCTGGTTGGTGAAAACCCAACGTGCTCCGTCCCGGCATTGTTGGGGTGCGAGGGTCTATGGTCATACGACTACGGCCATGCACCACATGAGTACCCTCCCACCGCTACTTCCCCCTTCCCCCCCCCCCCCCCTCCCTCGTCCTCAGCCCTATCCAAGTTTTTGTTCGGTTCGCTCAGTCCTTCTACCGACTTCGTCCGTAACTTTTGTTGCTATTTGTTGTTGTTTGACGAATGCTATGATGATAAAGAGATAAACGTACAAACTTTGATTTTTTTTTTTTTTTTTTTTCCCACCATCCCATTTATTGTTTTCGCCCTTCTTGTCTCTCTCCTTCCTGTTAATAGTCGTAACTCAGATCCAGGTTCGCAAAGTAGGCGCTTCTCCCTCCTCCCCACTACGGTTCGTGCCTTGAATTTTTATCGCGCAGAAGAATTCACTTCAGCCCATTCTTTCTCTCGTCGACTCGCATCGAATTGATTCTGATAGGGTCTGATTGCCTGAGGGTTGGGGTTAGGGTTAGGGTTAACTCTATTCGTCTACGAACAGTGGAGGGCCCCCCAAATAGAACCGGTCGCCCCGGTGGTCTAACTGGTAGCCACGAAGCCTGTAGGGCCGGATGTCGAGGGTTCGATTCTCCCCGTGGAGGTTTTTATTCTCAAATGACACCGACTGTCGAGAGCGCACATTATAGCGTGGGTAAGCAAAATTCGACGAGAGTTGACGAGGGAAGAAAGTGCTGAAAACCTCTCGCGATAGAAATGCAAGGCAAGAACCGTAGTGGGGGAGGAGGGAGAGGAGCCTACTTTGTGACCCCGGATCTGAGTTACGACTAGGGAGGGAGAAAGGCGGAAGTGCGAAGATAATTGATGGGATGGGACGCGTGCTACGGTAGAGATAGAACGTTTTGTCTGAATCGTTTTCTGAACGATCGGGCTCCTTAACCCGAATTCGTCGGACTTTCATTTTTGTGACGAATAATGGATAATGCTTCAGAGTATACGTTTGGTCATGAAATTTCGCATCCGGCAGCACTTTTCTTTCCCTCTAAAAATCATTTGTTTCGGTGAGGTATGACGCTCCCCTTAAGTGGGGAGCTCAGAAAAAAACGTTGTGCACCTCTATCGTAGCATGCGTCTGCTGTAATGTACAATGCAAAATATGTAAACATATAACCGAATAACCGACGAGGTTGGGTTAAAAGAGCCTGATTATTCAGAAACAAAATAAGCCAAAACGTGTTGCCTCTATCGTCGCACGCGNCCTCTACCCCCCCCACCCCCGCCGACAACCCTCTCCTCGCCGACAACAAAACCTGTAGGTTCGGCGTGTTTCCCGCTTCCTTGAGGACTCCCCTGGACATGATCTCTGCTCCTTCCAAGTCCCCCTTGGTCCGAAGCAGCTCGGCCAGGTTGCCCCTCATCATGAGTTCTTCTGGCTTGCCGACCGCAAATGGTATGGAAGCTCTCACAAGGCGCTCAGACTCTTCGAAGAGGGCTGGGATGGACAATGGCAATATATATCGGCGGAAAAAAACGAAACCATTTTTTCGGTGAGGTAGATGGAGCTCCTTAAGTGAGTAGCTCCGAAAAAATATGGGTGCACCCCTACCGGTACTCCGCAAAATCTTCCACACGCCGCACAGATGATGGTCTACCTATCTACAGATAGATCATCTAGATCATCTAGTTCCTCACCTGCCGCTGTGAGAGGTGGTGCAGGATCTACGTATGATATTACACAGATCCAACCCAGGAAATATGTGCTAGATGGTGCAGATTATCCGGGTCCCCTCCGGGCTACATGAGCTAGATCATACATATCATACAGATCACACAGATCATACAGGTCATACAGATCATACAGATCATACAAGGTCGGGACCAGACCTGCCCTGAAAGATCTAGATCATGAACTGGGAATGATCTGCGATATGATCTGTCTGGGCTGTAAAACATTCAAGTTTCAGCCTCGCCTTGAACAACGTCGTCTGCCCCCGAAGCATCGCGGAGAGTCTTGCCCTGGCTGTAAAGCGCGATACCTAAGCGGTGCAGCCCGTCCGGGTCGTTGGGTATGGCCTGCGATTTGTTTTTGTGAAAGCAGATTTTGACGAATGCAACGCGATCAAAAGTTGGGTTCGGGCGTTAGACTAAAGGGCCGTATTTATCGAAGAACTTTATCGTTTCCCCCCTGATTATCCTCTTTCTTCAGGCATAACAGCATCAGGAAAAAGAGGGAAAAGAGGTAGCATTTCCCCTATAATTCAGGAAACATTACGTGAATAGAGGGCAAGAAATCAGGAGCACATCGATCGACGTTCTGTAAAAAAATAAAAACAAGGAGGGATATATACACAGCGATCGCCCCGCCAATGAAAATCCCGGGTGTTTTCTTCAGCTGCAGATTCGTCGCTGTAAGCGTGAGAGCGTGAGATGGGGGGGGGGGGGGAAACGAACGAAAATCATTCGTGTTTTTTGTCGTTTCATTTGTGTGCGATTGACAATTGACACGCTATACACATTGTAGGATGGCAAATAAACGTAATGCAGTATATAGTCAGAGGCCCCTTTTAAGGGACCCTACTAATATGAATACTCGTAGCGCGTTCGGGATTGGAAGTCCCATATGTTATAAGGCTTAGAGTGGGTGGGTGATTGGTTACATAGCCTTTTTTCCAGTAGCCCAACGGGCTAATGAACTTAACAAATGGCGTCGCCGGCAGGTCATTGGTCGTGAGATTGTCCTACCGACGACGCCATTTGTTAGGTCATTATTAATAGCCCGTTGGGCTACTGGTGAAATGCTAACCAATGACCCACCCAATCTAAGCCTTATAACACTTGCATGCCAACGTCCCTTATCAGAGTTGGTACTGGCCCTTTATAGTCAGTATATAGTGGGAAACAATGGTGGGCAGAAAATTTGAGGTCCCTTATGTACCGCTGTCCCTTATAGTGGGGTCCCTTAAAAGGGGTCCATACCTACTGTAACAATATATTACGCGCAAATGGAACACTGAATTAACCCCATACGTGATAAAAGCACAAGAGGGGCATGTTCCTACCGCGAAAGGTGAAGAGTAGAAAAGATACCTGGGACTACTATTTTATGTTATTGTCGTGAAATTCAAACGATCGCCGAGCGTTAAAAAAAACCGCGCTGTGTTTTGGTATTTATAATCGAGCTCGAAGAACGATGTTGTATGTTGTCAAGCTGGAAAAGTAGACGCGTGATGACAAAAAAAAAAGAAGCAAGATCAAATGCAATGCAATTGGCTTCCCAACAATACCGCGGACGCAACGTATACGACACATGTCTCGCTTGGCTATCGACAAACGCCACCTTCAGGTAGAGGTGCATCATTTTGTTCCTGAGGGTATTTGGTCACTTGAAGAGCAGCTCTATACTAATAGTATGTAAAAAAAACTGATTTTGAAAAAAAAAAGAAGAGTACAACCAAACGAACAACCCCATCCATGGCCTAGGTATACGCACGCAAACTCATAATGCCGGGAAAAAAAATGGCATTCCCGGACGATTTTGGGTTAAGGAGGCTCTCGTCATTTCAGAAAATATTTTAGAATCATCCCACGGTATATCATAAAGGGGGTATCAGTTAGTTTTTTCCTTTTGAGGCGATATTTTGTCACTGGGACCGCTTGAGCTCCTCGAGTGAACCACCACCCCGTGAGTATACGATCGTACTGGTTTTACTAAATTGTATATGGCGTTTATGGACAAATGGCGCATACAAACGTTCGCCGGGTTGCGCGAAAAAAAAAGTCTTCGAAGGACGCGTGCTAC
This sequence comes from Saccharina japonica, assembly GCA_008828725.1. Classification (NCBI taxonomy): domain Eukaryota; class Phaeophyceae; order Laminariales; family Laminariaceae; genus Saccharina; species Saccharina japonica. Next base: position 112,586 of record MEHQ01002799.1, read on the forward strand.
CATATGGAGGTACCTGGTAGCACTTTAGGCTGAAATCGTTTCTGAATGAAGGAGGCTTGAGAACTGGTCCCCTGTTTTTGGGGAAAAAGTACTTGTAATTAGTGTGGAATACATTTTTTCAGTTATGAATGGGTTAAGGCCATAATCGTCGGAATTCCGCTTTTTGTGTTTTTCATATTTTTCGCTGGATCGTCAGGCTAGGAATTTTTTTCATCGGGTATACCTATCGCACTTATATTTTCATCCAAAATCAGTTTTTGACTCACTATTGGTATGGAGTCTCCTGAAGCGAAAAAAAACTCCGAAAAAAAAATGGTGCACCTCTACCTTAAGGTAACACGCGTCGAAAATGGATGTTTCGGGTGTATGAGATATTATGGCGCTCCTAACGTGAGGTGAGCTCTCACAAAACAGGCCGTTACCCCTAGAAGGGCGTTGCTCTTTCGCCAAAAAGTGCTACATGTCTCTACGTATCGTAGCATAGGTCTATCGTACAGGTGCCACCACACACGACCCACTATGGAATCCTCCCACGGTAGGGACGCAGGAGATATTTCTGAGCTTGAGGAGGTCAATATCTCACCCGAAACACGACTTCGGAAACATTCGTTCGCGCAACCCGACCAAACCTTCCAATGCGGTAGTCCGAAAACAAATATACCAGTAAAATTACAGTAGTATCCGGTGGTTACTCACGTGAGGAGCACAAACAACCGGTCAGAAAATATCGAGCCTAAAAGTGGTACCCCTACCGTAGGATTTCTCTATGGCCACATTCAAGACATCCACATGACTCCGCAAAGTCGAAAGTGGTGCTTCGAAGTATACAGACACACAGAAATTACAGCAAGTACTAAAACAATACTCGCCTGAAGTAGTGTTGCGTACATGTTGGCCGCCGCTTCGAACTCCTGATTCTGCTGCAGCGCCAACGCCTGGTCCAGTAAAGCCACCCTTGTAATACCGCCGCCGCCGCCGCCGCCGTCACCATCAGGGGTTTCGACCATATCTGGAGGCCGTAGGGTCGTCGTCGTTGTCGTGCCCCGAACGCCTCGAACAGCCAGCGTCAGCGCCAGCGCGGCCCAGCCTGTCACCACCATCGACCTTCGGAAGACGATCATCGTAGACGCGGGTTTTTCGGGCCCTCGCCCCTTTCTCCCCTTAGCGTTTTCTCCTCTGTCAGACTCTGTAGACATGGTGGGTCGGAAGAGCAAGAACCTCGCGTGTCATGATACAGTTATGCAGTAGGTAGAGCCCCCCCCCCCCCCTTTTTAAGGGACCCTGTTACGGAGGACCATAGTAAACACTAGTAAATAGGACCAAATATTGTCAGTGAAAATAGGTAAATATATACCAGGTAGGTTTTTGTGTGTGCGGTAGTTAAATAGGACCAAACATTGTCAGTAAAAATAGGTAAATATATAGGTTTAATAGGACCAAATATTGTCAGTGAAAAGAGGTAAATATATAGGTTTTTGTGTGTGCCGTAGTTAAATAGGACCAAATATTGTCAGTAAAAATAAGTACATATATAGGTTTAGTAGGACCAAATATTGTCAGTAAAAATAGGTAAATATATAGGTTTTTGTGTACCGTAGGTCCTATTTACTATGGCCCTTGCCCGTAATAGTGCGAACGGGATTTTGGAGGTCCCTTACATACCAACGTCCCTTATCAGAGTTGGTACTGGCCCTTGACAGTCAGTAGATTGTGGGAATAAATGGTGGGCAGACATTTTGAGGCTCCGGTATATACCGTTGTCTCTTATCGCGGGATCCATTCAAATGGGGCTATACCTACTGATGTACACAGTTCAACGCGGGTCGACGAGGGACGGAAGTGCTGAACCGTTCTCGCGATAAACAGAATGCAAGGCGCGCACCGCAACCGGTTGGGGGGGGGGGGGGTGTGCTTCATATTCACGCATGGCCGTAGTCGTATGACCATAGACTGTTTACGTTGCCCCGGATCTGAGTCATGACTAGGGAGGGAGCAGATTAAGGAAGAAAGGAGGCCCTCTTGGAACTGGAGAGAAGAACAGTGACGATGAAAAATCAAGATATAGAGCAACACGGCCAATGCGTGATTGAGGGATGATTCAACTGGGTGTCCGAGTTATTATGCAAAGAGTACGTCGTACGGGTACGGGTAGCAACAGAAACTACTGGGCCTCTCACGGAGTTGTCATTGTATTGGTCGCTATCTCGGAGTCCAAGAGAGGCAATTGCGTAGCCTCAAATATATTTTACAGCTCCCACACGGCATCATGAATGAGCTAGATCATACCGTGGTACAGATCAGGAATTAATGTATATGTCCTGAAAGATCTAGATGATGCAGCGGAGATCGATGGGTGATCTGTTCGACGTTGTCAAATCAGGTCGTGACACCGGCCTTGATCATAGGCATTCACAGTAGATATCAGGTACAGGTACCAGGTGTTATGTACTGTATGTATACTTATTGCTCGCGACTGAGCACGATTTATGATTGAAAACATATATACTTCGAAGTATGTCGCAGCCTCCCGAAAAAAAAACAAGAAGAAACGTGAGCGTCTGGCCTCAGCTTCTTGTTACACTACTGTACTGGGGCTGTTGCCTTGTTTGTTCCTGACCGGGGGGGGGGGGGGGGGGGGGGGTCCATATAATGCTACACGGGTTAATACCAAGGTTACGATAGTAAGACCATCGCGACCAGTTCGTATGAGAACAGCAACAAGTAATGTCTGCTGTAAGGTCGTCAACCAACAATACGTACAGAAAATATATTCGTACGGAGTAGCGAAATGGGAGGCTATTCATAGCGGTATGATCCAATGATGTATATTACGTGGATGCCCTATCACGGGGGACCATAGTTAGCAGGACCAAATGCTGTTTGTAAAAATAAGAAATGTATAGGTTTTTGTGTGTACCGTAAGTCCTATTTACTATGGTCCCCCGTAATAGTCGCCTACAGCAGTATGGGGTTATCTCGTGGGATATCCGACTGGGATATATCCCGTGGCACTGGGATGTCTCATGGACTCATGGAACTGGGGTACAGTCGTGGTCCCGTGATAGTGCGGTGGGTGGCCAGAAAATAATATCCGCACTAAAGTGGGACCCCGAACTGACCCGGGATAGCGACGTGCCGCACTATCCTGGGTGCCTATATAGTGCGGTACCGCACTATCCCGGAATATATACGTAGAGCCTTCTGCGATCTCCTACTGGTCCTTTACCGTTGCCACCGCCCTAGCCGCCCCAATGGCGGCCCCGTCGGGGGCTGCGCTCTATGTACATGGTACCGTGCGTGCTTGCACGGAAATTCTCGCACAGTGGAGCTACGGTCAGATGAGAGGGTTTACCGTCTGTCGTTGTGCAGGTTCTGCTGTCCTGTGCTGGGCTGCTGTGCGTAGTGACACGGAGGCGTGACGGTCCCGCTACGAAATAGTGCGGTGCCTGCACTATTGAAGGACTGCCGGTCCCACAACAAGTGTGCCAGCCACACTGCCGCGGAATGAAGTCGTAACAAGCGATTTTCACCGCACTAAAGTGGGGGCCCGCACTATTAATGGGTGCCGCACGGGACCACGACTGTATCCCATGGGGCACTCCAGGGGTAATTTCCCATGTATTGCTTGGGATATCCCATGGGGGCTCGTCCCATGGGATATATCCCATGCATGGGGGCTCGTTCCATGGGATATCCCATGCTGGGGACTCGTCCCATGGTATATCCGGTGATATGGCCATAGTCTTACCAAGATGTTGCGACCTGCTGTTGAGATTTACCAGGCCCACAAGCCCGTGTTGGTGACAGGTTCAGCGTGTCGGGTACTTGTACGTATCCCATTTGGATAAAATCTGCATGGGATCATCCCGTGAGGGATTTCCCTTTCTGGGGCAACCCACCATCCCCTATGGGTTATCCTATGGTGGCATGGCGGGGTGCCCATGGGATGTCCCATGAGATCCCATAGGACAGCTATACGACGTACGCCAGGACGACAAGTACTCGTACGCGCAGAAGGGCTGTGATAAACTTGGACGTGATGCAATGTACCGTCCGTGGTATAGACTCTGTAGAATGTGATGATAAACGTACACTATATTTCTTCTGTACGTGATGCCTGGTATCATACTGCCTGTACCCTGGTACTGCTGTACTCGTATGTGATATCCGGTGGACTACGTATCAACACTGCTGCGCTTTATCACGAAGCCACTCGTACACAACTCGTGGCACTCGCGTGGCATGCTCTGTCTCTCTGGTTGGTGTTTGCGCAGTGCAACAACAGGTGGGGCCCGTCTCAGTTTTTGATGGCTGTGGATTCCTCGCTGTGCTGTTTGCCCTTTGGTAACCACCGGCTAGGTTAGTGCAACGGACTTACTGCTGTAGGTTGTGTTGCGAGATCGCCAACAACAGCGACAAAGCCAAGCCGTAGTCTCGTACGATGACAGCAGTCTACGAGTAGCGGGTTACGACTATGTCGCTATTGCGCCGCATGTCCAAACCCGCAATGCTCTCACCTGCCGTTAGCAACTAGCCTCCATGATGCACCAACACCAACCGCAGCAGCAGCAGCAGCAGCACACCTGCAGCAGCAGCAGAAGCAGCAGCAGGATGAGGAGTGGAGGTGCAGAGTCTCTGTCGGGGTGTTCACCGCCCGGTCGACACACCGTGCGGATTCTGGGTTTTGATGGGTTGGACCTGTTGCAGTTTGATCCCGGTTTGATGTTTGATGCTTGATATTTGATATGGTATCCTGGTACAGTACTCACTTGACACGCGGTGCAGTACGATACACGTTACGTACGGGATACCTGGTACAGCAGTACAAGATGCAGGATGCTTGGGAGTGCTGTACGTATGTACGCGATCCAGGATCCAGGATACAGCGGTGCAGCGGTGCAGCGGCGCGCGGTCGCAGAAGCGGCGTCGCGTTTGGAGACTGGAGACCAAATTCGAACCGTTGATAGTTCCGCCGCATTTGGCTCAAGGCTTCAAGGCACAAGCGCACAAGCACACAAGCGCTCGACGTCTGATATCATCTCTCCGGTGTGCCTCTGTGAGCCACGGTCCACAGGTCATGCATCAGGCGCTCTGCCTGAACTTCTCTCCTGCACCCTTGGAACATCGTGCTACGTGCTACGTGCTACGTACTACTTGAAAACAAGTTACGGCAGTAGATTCCGCAATAGTACATCACGAAGCCTACACCAATACCACAAATAACACATAAAAGAAAAATTCTACGCAGCTCGCAAAGTTGAGTATCTACTATTCAATCGGTTGAACTCACAGCTGACGTATTTATAATAATTTTATTTAATAGCCTGGTCGGTTGGTCGGCAGTCGTACGTACAGCAGTAGTATGATCGTAAATATAAGGTACATTTAAATTTACACAATAAGCGCACATGCACCTTATATTTACGGTCGTAATCGATCAGACTGATACAGAAAAAACAACAACGAACGAATCAGGCTTTTCCGATTTTCTGCGTCTGTACGTCCTCGTGCCACTGCTGTGACTACGTACTGACTACACCCTGTACCCTGTACCTTGTGTACATACCCTGCCCGCACCTCGTACCGTGTACCTGGTACCCTGTACCTCCCGTTCCGTGCATCGCCGCCCCCGTGCCACCTGAAGCTGGAAGCTGGAAGGTTGAAGGAGGACCGTCAAAGGTCAAAGTGCAAAGACAACACCAACCAGTGACCGGCGGGCCAGCTCGGGAGCAGCCATGTCCATTTCGTCAACAGCTTCTGTAAGCACCTCTCGTACGTATATTCCGTAGCCGTACTCGTAGACATGCAGACCTGTTTCTTGCATATACATACTGCTGTATACAATCATACCAGATATCATACGACGACGTAGGAAGATTGTACGTAGTAGGTGAGGCTGTATCCCATCGCGTGGGTACATGAATCACTACACTGCGCTATACAGCCAAAACGCCGAAAAATAGCGTATTGAAAAGTTGTTGCATAACGCACACGCATAACGTAAAGAGCGTTGCGTCCGCGGGCGGGGTGCGATCGTTTTTTTTCAGTTTTCAGAGCTCGATCGTTCCAGAACGAGGGAAGGTTGCCAATAATACCGAACAAGCTACGCGTATTATTTCGGGAAAGATCTGGTCGAGGGTCTTCCGAAACTAGAATGCTCTCCACTCACTGCCGCTCTGTAGCACTCTTTTTACCTTTGTCGAGAAACGATCGCACCCCTGTATGATACGAATTCAACGCTCCTCTTTATGGTACTGCCATACCAGTAGACTGTACGTAGTAGGTGTGGGTGTAGGCTGTACAGTAGTACAGGACACCTATTAAATATTAAGAAACAGGACATCTGGTCCAGGCTGGGTTTCTTATTTGATAGAAGGTGCTTTCTACACTAATTTCAAGATAACGACTCACGAATTTATTATTTTATTCTAAATCTCAGCCTGTCCCATCCAGTGAGTACGAACTTTTTTTTATTTTTTTATTTTTTTTATCCTCCGGCGGATGGCTAAAAATAAAGCTTGCGCCCTCCACACTTCCACGTCTCACTGCGTGTCGTGTGTCAATTCACTCCATGTTCCCTCGGAAGTATCAGCCCTTGCTGCTTACCACTCCGGAGATTTGAGCATGTTGACCCGACCTGACCACCGAATGGGCCGGGTGCGGTGGGGATAGCCACCCGAAGAGTAAACTCTCCGGGTAGTGTGGAACTTGCCGCAGCTCATCCACCAACAAAAACCCAGGTCAAGAAGCCTTCCCGCCAGACTCGGATCAGTTACGATCCACCCTACCCGTTTGGGCGTTGGTCCGTGAGTACGAACTGTAAATGGAAATGCCACTCGGGGCTCTGGGTGTAAATGTAAGGGCCGATTGGTATTAATATTATTGCACAACCAGTCCTTATAATTCCGCGTAACCACTACAACAGCAGCAGTACGTAGCGAAACCAGCACCCCGCCGCACGACGACTCATGCCTAGTACCACAGGTATATACGAATACCAACCAGCGTAACTCGTACCAGATATATGTGTGCATGAACGTACACATCCGGCCTGTATGCAGCACCCCCCCCCCCCCCTGGTCGGTGAAAACCCGATATGCCCCGTCCCGGCATTGTAAGGATGCGAGGGTATATGAGCTCCCTACGATACAATTCGTTAGCTAGGATATTTATAGGGGCGGGCTCTTATTCCTGCTGCAGCATCCGGCAGTGTATGCGCCCCGGTCTCTATTACGTAGTGCACCAAGTAGTAGATCGTCCGCCTTCTTGCAGTATACCTGTGGCCCATGGGTTGGGGTTGCGGGCGAACCAGCTTCTTCGTGTAAGGAACTCAGAAAGTAAGCCACCGCCCCTATAAGGCATTGCTCACGAGGACCATATTCCCCGCCAGAATGGTGCTTCGTAGATCATGAAATGATATATTCCTTACCATAGCGGTACTTCGTAGATCATGAAATGAGTATTCCCTACCAAATAATATTCCCTACCATACTCGTAGTGGTACTTCGTAGATCATGAAACGAGATATTTACTACCATAGTGGTACTTCGTAGATCATGAAATGACATATTCCCGACCATAGTGGTACTTCGTAGATCATGAAACGAGATATTCCCTATCATAGTGGTACTTCGTAGATCATGTACTGAGACATTCCCTATCATAGTGGTACTTCGTAGATCATGAAACGATATATTCCCTATCATAGTGGTATTTCGTAGATCATGAAACGATATATTCCCTATCATAGTGGTACTTCGTAGATCATAAAATGATATACTCCCGACCAGGGAGGTACTTCGCAGATCATGAAATGAGATATTCCCGACCATAGTGGTATTTCGTAAATCATGGAATGATAATCTGATCTGCCCGATGCGTGAACCTTGTACATGATGCAAATTGGATGTCAAGACCGTGATAGCCGGTGGCAGCAACAGCAGCAAGGGCGGCGGTGGCAGCAGGGGCAGGAGCAGAGGGAGAGGCTGGGCCCTGAGCGACTTCGAGATCGGACGGCGTCTGGGCCAGGGCAAGTTCGGCAAGGTTTACCTAGCGAGGGAGAAGCGCTCGGGATACGTCGTTGCCATGAAGGTACATACGTACTACTGCCTGTGCGCTGCCACTTTTCCAGTTATTTTCAAAATTATTTCATTTGACGTCGCCGAAAAGAGTTTTTCGCCCCTGAAAACATTGTTTCATTCATGGCTATCCCAAAGGCGCCACCGTCCTCCACCCCCCGCCCGTCCCCCCCCCCTCCTCATGCTCCGTCTCGAAAGGGATGCGTGGTCAATGGTCAAATGAGTACGCCCCCCCCCCCTCATCACACATATATTCCTTGAATTAACATGCGCATTGCTTTCACGTTCGTTTGATATCGTAAAATGTGCTTCATCTACTTATAGCATGAGCTTCAACGTTCTTTCACTCATTAAAAAATCCCTTAAATAGTTAGAAAACCCAACGGTGAACTATATGCACATGACCAACTCCAAATATTTCTACACGTCGGACAGATATATCATCTATAGATCAAATAGATAATCTGCAGATAGATCCTCTGGATCCTCTCAATCCTAACTTGCCGTTATGAAATGTTGTGTAGGATCTGTATAGTACAGATCCACTCCAGGAACCATGTCCTAAATCCTGTAGGATATACGGCTCCCACCCGGCAACATGAACTAGATCATACAGATCATACAGATGAGGGATATAGAGGAACATATTTTCTAGGTCAAACTTTGATCGTGGGCGAAATACAACTCTTAGACAATACCTATAAATAATATGTGGTATACGAAGTAGGTTGTTCGTGGTATGGGGGGGGTACAATTAATTAATTTAGCGAAAGAGGGAAAATAATATCTTTCTTGCACTATCTAGACTGTCCGAGGTGTGAAATGTTGTCACGTTTTGCATCCGACAATGTGCGGCATGATAATATTTGGCAGTTACCACTTCTAGACGAAACGGCTCACGGGCCTTTTTGCACGAAAATGAGGAATCTGGAGGGGGGGGTCGCGACAAAACTTTTTTTTTGTGACAATGCACCCCTTCTTAAGCCCCTTTGTTATTGCACCAACTCTTTCGGGGATACCTGGTACACTATACTTGGAAATAAGGCACACGTCGGATGGATCATCTACAGGTAGTTCATCTACAGATAGATCATCTAGGTCATCTAGGTCCTAACCTGCCGGTATGAGATGCTGTGCAAGATCTGTTCGGTACAGATCCAGCCCAGGAAACACATCCGAGATCCTGCAGATTATACGGGCCCCACCCCGGAACATGAGCGAGATCACACTACAGATCTAGTAGAGCTTATGTACCACTTTTTCGAGATTTGGTCTGATTGATATAATTGGCTTAGGGTCAGAGTTGGGGTGTAGTGTTAATCTGATTGGCTTAGGGTCAGGGCTAGGGTTGGGCTGATTGGCTTAGGGCCAGGGCCAGGATTGGTCTGATTGACCTAGGGGCATGGCTAGGATTGGTCTGATTGGCTTAGGGTCACGACTAGAGTTGGTCTGATTGGCTTAGGGCTATGGTTAGGGTTAGTTATAGTCGTCTCGTTCACAGTGTGGATGAACCGTTTTCTCGAGTAAGGGGCAAGCAACCCTCTACGGTGAGTGGGAATCGACCATCTGCCCGTTGTCTGAACTGCCGTAGTGCTGGATACTTGTTTGCAGCAGAAAAAAACAGATTGAACTAGCTCTCCTGTTTCTTTGTGTTACGGGAGAAAATAACAATCAAGACCATTTTTTTTTCTTGTAAAAATACTGGAGTATATTGTTTTTTTTTATGTATGTGATGGGTTCGTGATTGCTATGGTCCCCCGTAATCCAAGTGAGCGTTCGGTTGCTGCCGCTGCCTCGTCGACGACCAAGCTGCCGTGCGAGCTGTCCATACATCAGGCAGATCAGATCCTCGGTTATTGATCTAGATTTTTCGGAGCAGATATCGCACCGTATGTGTATATGATCTGCACGATCTGGATAGCGTTTGAACCTGCGGGATCTGCTGGGCACGCCTCTGCTGTGCACATGTTTTCCGGAAGGGGTTTGCACGATACATGCGGGTCGTGCGCAACATCTCAAAACGGCTTCGTATATAAGATTAAGATGGTCTAGATCGTCCATTTAGATCGTTAACTACTGTAGATCATCATCGAGATCGTCGTCTAGATCGTCATCTAAATAGTCATCTATAGTCTATATGGTTAGCTATAGGTGATGATCTGTCCCGTGTGTGGAACTGCAGTATACATCCTGCCCTTAATACTCTCAACAACGTCACCTATATAACATATACTGGTATATATAACACATACTGGTATATATAAGATACACTGGTATTATAGACTGAAGTATATATCCTTCGAAGTATAACATATACCCCGCTGTCGCGGATGGGTCTCGCGTGGCCACACGTAACTTTCGAGCAGGTGCTCACGAAAAAGCAGCTGTCCAAGTCCGGCGTGGAGCACCAGCTGCGTCGAGAAATCGAGATCCAGTCGCACCTGAGGCACCGAAACATCCTTCGCATGTGAGTAACGCCTCATTATGTGAGAGAGCCCCATGGCCGGTTGCTCGAAGAAGCAGCTACTGCGGTAGGGGGTGTTGGATAACACTATTATATGTCGCCGACTACCAATCTGTCCCAAAATATAGGGATCACTTGTATATTGATATTTAGTCAAAAATATCCTTACATTTAGGTATATATGATAAGTTGTAAGTTGGCTAGCTACAGTATGTATTACAGTCAGCTGCAAGTGTAATTTTGCGGGGTTGTTTGTGCGCCTTCGAGGTTAATAAATTATGACTGCTGTAGTAAATCGTGCGCCTTTGTAAAAAACCGTGTCTTGGATTACAGCAGAGCGTTAATTAATCAACCTCACACTGATCCGAGGTCAATGATTAAACTTACTTCACCCCACCCATACCCTCTTGTATATATCGTGTGCTCTGGAGGGGGAAATTAATGAGTTCACACTAACTCAAGTCATTAATCAGTTATGTTCGCCAACCCATACCCCCTTTATGTAGTATGCATGTTCATGGTTTTTATACTGACGACTAATAAAGTCAATTGGTCGGCTTATTACGGGGTGGGCTAATGTTGTAAGAATAGTAATCAGCACCCACGATGGACCCATAAACCAGATATCCTCCTATGTTTAGGCACCATATTATTCTCCCTCTTTCGCTAAATTAATTAATTATACCCCTCCATACCACAAACAACCTACCTAACGAGTACATATATTTCCACAATCGAACATGTGATCCAATGGAGTATGTACAATATTAACTATTAACGAACAAAAAAAATAAATTCAATTTGGAAAAAATAAAATTCAAATTCGCTTTTCATTGGTCAACAAACGCACCAGCACCCCCTAAGGTCCTAATCTTTGGTGCTGGTGCGCGTATGGTCCTAATTACTATGTTCCCCCGCAATGATGGTAGTAAGCCATCTCAAAGCCCTGTAATATAGTAGCAGTTACAGCTGTTACGCGAACAGCCTCAGAGCAGAAGCATAGCTATCACGGGGGACCATAGTAAATACTAGTAACTAAGACCTACGGTACACACAAACCTATATTTTCCCCTATTTTTACTACAGTAACAACGTTTGGCCCTATTTACTACGTATGGTTCCTCCGTGATAGTCGTGGGCGATGTTTTTTTTTTCCTTCTAATTTTCGAGATTTTAGTTACTATCGCAGCGGCTCACAAGACCAAGCCTGTAAATACGACGTATGGGATTTGAGGGATTTTTCGATCTCACAGCTTACTAGATTTTGTTTTTATTGTTCTCCAATAAACAGGGCCTCCCACCTAGGAACCTATCGACCACCCCCCCACCTAAAATAACGGACTCTGCGTCACTCCAAACCGGTCGGCGCGATCCCCGACACTTCGCTCTCGTTGGTTTCAACGAGGCATGACCCTACTAGCCTCTAGGCTCTTCGCCGACGGAGTGGTTTTTCCTTTTGGACGCTTCCACACCTCGGACAGATCGTCTACATATAGATCGTCTACAGATAGATCATCTACAGATCATTTAGATCATCTAGTTCCTCACCTGCTGTTGTTTTGAGGCTGTAAAGGATATGCATAGTACAGATCCAACGCATGAAACGTGTGCTAGATCATGCAGATTATTTACAGGTCCCACCCGGCAGCATGAGCTAGATCATACACATCATACAGATCATACAGATCATCTGCCCTGAAATATCTAGATTATCAAGTGGAAATTCTCTGTATGATCTATCTGATCTATCTGATCTGTCCGTAGGTGTGACTCATTATGGACAAAACGTGTTGCTACGTACGTATATACGCCTATCGCTGCACGGGTCCAATCCCCCGTTCCCCCTCTCACGTTTGCCGTGTCGTCGCCCATGTCAGTGTTGGGTGATTTGTTATTATAGCCTATCGCTGCACGGGTCCAATCCCCCGTTCCCCCTCTCACGTTTGCCGTGTCGTCGCCCATGTCAGTGTTGGGTGATTTGTTATTATAGCCTATCGCTGCACGGGTCCAATCCCCCGTTCCCCCTCTCACGTTTGCCGTGTCGTCGCCCATGTCAGTGTTGGGTGCTTTGTTATTATGCTGGTTTTAGTGCAGATCATAATAATCCCATATGTTTACTATTTCGGAGGAGCATAGTAAATAGGACCAAATATTGTTAGCAAAAATTGGTAAATATGTGTTTTTTTGGGTGGACCGTAGGTCTTATTTACTATGGTCCCCCGTCATAAGCATATTTGGTTCTGACTACTATTGACTACTCGTATATGTTGTTTTCCCCGGAATAGAAAAAGAGAGTCATATTGACTAACCCTATGCCCGGAAATGTAAGGAAGGTTTGGCTAATCCTATGCCCGGAAATATAAGGAACGTTTGGGTATGGATATGAACGACAAAACGATCATTATTTTTCCGGACAACGTTGTATTCAGGGGGGGGGGGCTACGGTTTAAGAGAGGGGTGTGTCAGGTCTAGTACGAGGGAACGTAGTACTAGAGTAGTCGTACTAAATTATGATACGAAGTAGTAATCATAACCAAATGTGGCGTGAAAACATGCGGGGATATGGGGAACTGATAATCACGACTACGTAGGCGAGATTTAAATCACGACTACGGGGACGTTTACGAGCCATCCCCGGATTTCAGGCCTTGCGTTTGTGGATGAAGATAGGGTCAGGGTTGGGGATAGGGTTAGGGCTATTATGTGTTATTTTTGTTCCATATTGGGTTCTGAATAATATAGTCTACCTTCTGTAGAAATAAATAGACCTCTGCTAAGCAGGCGTTTCTCTTAAACCGGAATGGGTATTAGATTGCGGTTAGTATGCCCGTGCCAAACCATTTGACCTCTCGTCAATTACTATTATCATTATCATCTTTGCCATCCGACAATGTGCAGCATGAACTTCAACGTTGATCACTCATGACGTTCCCGAAAGCAGAAAACCACGGAAACAAAGGAAACCTACTGTATGCGCAAAGTCAAACTTCCTTCTTTGTCTACTTCCCGCGAAGCTTCATCCACAATACTCCATTTGATGTCCTTGCTCCCTCCTTCTTCTCAATATGCACTCTTTACGTTCTATTCTTAAGTCCTAAGGCGCATCCAAGCTCCATCCCCACGTTTGACCTCTGGTAAATCGTTGTTTCTCTTAAATTAAGCTCTCTTGAATCATAGCCCCCACTTTGTTGTTCCTCTTTTTTTTTCCATCCCATTCATTATATCCGCCCTTCTTTTCTCTCCCCCTCCTGTATACTATTACCAAATAGTTGCGGTCAAAGATGGGGAATGACGGCGATTGATCATGTGACGTGACGGCAATTCGGCAGTTTTTCGTGTGACGTGACGGCAATATACACGTAACTACTAGGTTTTAGTGTGGACACTTAGGCCATACGCTGTGACGGCTACTCGTTTTTTTTGTGACGTGCCGTCATTCCCCATCTTCGGTTGCGGTTGGGTGTGTTGTTGACGGCCTTTACTCTCGAAAATAGGAAAACGTAAAACAAAAAAAAACGGTCTCGACGATGCTTACCCCTTTTAGTACTGCAGTCCCGTTTTGGGGACAAACCACTCAAATTCTAAGTAGTTGGTCCCCAAAGCGGGACTCCAGTCCTATAAGGGTTAACCCCGTCTACATAGCCGCATCAGTCTCACCCGAAATATAATCTCCATTCCGAATAAAAATTGATATGCAAGCATTATCTATATTCCGGATCAGAGTGGAACATACAGACATCTTAACTGCAGCCCCATCGTGGGGACAAAGCACTTGCAATTATAGTCCGATTCAGGTTTCAGTGTAGTGTACTATTAAACGGTTACCCCCCCCCCGTCCACGGATAAGATTAGCAAAGAGTTTCTTTGTAATATATGGAAACAACGTAATGGGCGCCCAAATGTTGGAGGTGTCTCTATTAGGAGTAGGAACGGTGCTCCGTCTCGAAAGGGATGCGTGGTAAATGGTCAAATTACTAAGGCAAGCAACAAATGAGTACCCCCCCCCCGTTATAAAGATATGGCATATTCATAGGTTGGGTTGGCGTCGGTTGGCAACGACGCTGTAAAACACGCCACTCGCTGTGTGAGCTAGACAACCAGGGTACCGTTTTTTTTTTTTTTCTTGGCGGTCACCAACGCTGGCGGTCGAGTAGACCATTTGTGCGGGGTGGAGAACCTTTGCTCCGCACAAGGGGAATGGTCGTATCACGTAGTGTTAATATGGTAAGGCATCCGCGAGGCAGTTATATAGTAAAACCCATTGCTGTCTCCGGAAGTGGCCACACCAGAAATTAAATTAACTCATTGAAGCTGTCGTCCATATGCAAGTCCGCCTCAGAGGCGGTTCTTAGCAGGATGCAGCTCACCCTCCATGCGACTCGCCCAATACCTCACGGCGCTTCGCGCTTGGTGCAAGCAATGTCTGCCTGGTTGGTGAAAACCCAACGTGCTCCGTCCCGGCATTGTAGGGATGCGAGGGTCTATGGTCATATGACTACGGCCGTGCACGACATGAGTACACCCCCCGGTGCCCCGTCTCCAAAGGAATACGTGGTCAATGGTCGAATGGCTAAGGCAAGCAACAAATGAGTATGCCCCCCCCCCCCCTCCGTCTCGAAAGGAATACGTGGTCAATGGTCGAATGACTAAGGCAAGCAACAAATGAGTACGCCCCCCCATCCCCCCCCCCCCCCCCCCCTTGGCCCCAAAAACCCCCCCCCCACCCATCATCCTCACCCACCTCGCGCAAGGTAAGGCACATGCCACGCGCCTTCTAGCAGAGGCACTCCGAGGGAGGCCCTGAAACACCCTGCACCCCAGCAGATGCTTCCAACTTCTTTCAGACGATACACCACCTTGTCAAGGTCATGCCGAGACCTTCTCCCCCCCTGCTGCCGCCGCCCTGCCACACCTCCTGGCCCGCAGCCAGCTGCCGCCCGCCGCTGCCTCCTTTTGCTTGTCCTCGTGGTTGACTGTAAAAACAAATACCAAGGCCATTACGACAGCGTGGAGGGGGTGTACTTCATTTTCATGCATGGCCGTAGTCGTATGACCATAGACCTTCGCATCCCTACAATGCCGGGACGGAGCATGTCGGGTTTTCACCGACCAGGCAGACATTGCTTGCACCAGGGAGGGGGGCGTACTCATTTGTTGCTTGCCTTAAGTCATTTGACCATTGACCACGCATCCCTTTCGAGACGGAGCACCGGGGGGGGGGGGGTCTCGGACTATTTTGAAGCCCACATAATGTAAGGGGGGCCTGTTACTCTTTGACGAAGACGCATGCTACGATGRAGAAGCGTGCTACGGTACAGTAGAGGTAGCACTTTTTCGCCGAATCGTTTTCTCAACAATCGAGCTCCTTAACCCAAGTTCGTTGGACTTTTATTTTTGTGACGAATAATGTTTCAGACTATACTTCGGTCATGAGATTTCGCATCCGGCAGCACTTTTAGTTCCCTCCAAAATATATTTTTTCGGTGAGGTATGACGCACATTAAGTGTGGAGCTCAGAAAAAACATGGTGCACGTCTTCGTAGTCATGACTCAAGACCCTCGCATCCCTACAATGCCGGGACGGAGCACGTTGGGTTTTTCACCAACCAGGCAGACATTGCTTGCACCGAGCGCAAAGCGACCGTGAGGTATTGGGCGAGTCGCATGGAAGGGTGAGCTGCATCCTGCTAAGAACCGCCTCTGAGGCGGACTTGCATATGGACGACAGCTCCAATGAGATTGAATTTGATTTCTGGTGTGGCCACTTCCGAGACAGCAATGGGTATATACCATGTATCTGCCTGTGGATGCCTTACCATATACACACTACGTGATACGATCCATTGCCCTTGTGCGGAGCATGAGGTTTCCACCGCGCACAAATGATCTAACAAGACCGCCAGCATTTGGTGACCGCAAATACAAAAACAAAAAAAACGGCACCCTGGTTGTCGTAGCTCACGCAGGAGTAGCGTGTTTTACAGCGTCGTTGCCAACCGACGCCAACCCAACCTAAAGGTATATATATATTTATAGGGGTATATGGGGGGGGGGGGGGGGTACTTCGTACTCATTTCATGCATGGTCGTAGTTGGTAATGGCACGGCAGCTCGTGGGTCGTTCTCGTCCATTGTTCGTGGCCACACTTCCGAAAGACACATAAGGGATAACAGCGCAACACTACGAGGCTCGCGCCAATCAAGTCCAACCTGGCAAAGCTCCCTCTCTCGAGGGTTGCTTCTCATACCTTGCGAAATTTCCTTCTCCCGAAGGTGCCTCTGGTGATGCTCTTCCTCGATTATAGATATATAGCACTGTCTCTCGTGTATCTCGTGGTCACACCTGCCGCTGCCTTCTCCTGGACAGCGTATATCTCGCGTATAGTCCGGTCTATCTCGAGCTCAGTATCCGACATGTAGCATACTCGATATCATGATGCTGCTCACTCATCGGGCCAGATATGCGTGCTATAAACACGTAAGATACACGCGCACGGGCTGTGTCCTCACTCTCTCCCCGGCTCTCCGGTGGTTCTTGAGTCCACCTAGATAGACGTGAGTTATAAGCTGATCATGCATCCTCACTAGAAATGGAGCGTGGTCTGCCCCTAATCCACACTGCGTGATCGGCAGCTCGTCCGGTTACTCCAGCTCGATCACATATATACACTCTCTCCAGATTACCTCATTATAAATCGAGTCGCCGTCACACAGCACTCGGTCAAACCTGACCGGCGGACATCATGCGTACTCACCTACTTCTACTGCATCATACTCAATAACCACAGCTCAGTTAGCACTTTATGCACGACGATACACTGCAGGAAGCGCATTTGGTGGGGGGAAACGGTGCACATTGGCCAAAATGTCAATACCCGAAAATATTTTCTACTTGCAAAATCGCTCGCGAGACTGGCTGTGCTGGTGATCGAGATAATTTGACTCGTGCATGCATGCATACCGATTTTTCCGTGAAAAAAGTATAGGGCACAAATACTACTCTGCAGCATTGATTGCTGGCTGTGTTACTTACGTACGTCGTACAGTTTTGTTTTGGGCAGCGGCCAAAAACAGGTACACCTGGTCCGTTCGGGGCCAAAAACAGGTACATACTAAAATCAAGTTTAAAACGCACCCCACGAACCTGCCGTTCCTTGCAACGCAAAGTAGAGTTTTTTCATGTTCTTCGTGCTCGCCCGGTGGCTACGTATACGAGTAGCTGCTATTGATAGTACGAGTAACAAACGCCTGCTGCTGTATTCTCCCTTCTCAGCTTGCGACACCCCTGGTATTCCAAGTTGACCACAATCCCGAAGGGGAGCCTTCTATCTCGTACAATTTCGGCGGAGGTGTGCAGGCAGATATGTGTGTTGCTCGAGTGGCGTGTGGTGCGAGGTGCGAAGGGAGGAGGGGGTCTCCGCGTACGTCGGCATTTGTATAGTAGGGGGCATAGGGTGGAACTATGAAGGGCCTCTGATTGGCTTAAAAACGGCAAAAAAGGTGAAAGTCAAGTAGAGTAGACAAAATCCGGTATACCTGGGCTTTACAGAGGCAAAAACAGGTACAACGAGTTTTGGACCAATGGCAGCGCACGTAGAGTGCGTCTTTTACTTGAGTTTAAGTATGTACCTTTTTTTTGCCGCAAACGGACCAGGTATACCTTTTTTTGGCCGCTGCCCTATTTATAATAAATTTATTTAATTCCTGCACAACATCCCATGACAGCAGGTCAGGGTGTAGATGATTTAGATGATCTATGTGATCTATCTGTAGATGATCCATCTGTAGATCATCCATCTGTAGACCATTTGTCCGACGTTTGCTAACTTCCTACTACATAGATATAGTATTATTACCAGGTATTGTATAGAATTTCGTGTAGTGCTCTCCGCTGAGCACGATTTCTCAGTCCAAACCCCTTCGGCGTCCCCAAAACGTATGTACAGCCTGGCGCCTTTTCAGGAAGTTTCCTATTCGTGTTCATAGGTGCTATGTACGATATATGCAGGATGTACATCCTGCATGTGTGTGTGTTGTCTTCACGTTAAACCCGTTATTTCTACCCAACCCCATCGGTACACCCAGTATCTGTCCTGATTCCTAATCCTGGAGAGATACAAATTATGTGGTCACAGACTGTGAAACAGAGAAAAACCAAAACAAAATACACGAGGACAAATAAAACCCGTAAGTAAATACACGCGATCGAAGTATCACATGATATCACAACTCAGCTTGCCAAGACAAGTTTCGGCGAAATCCTTAATCTCACAACTGTTTTTTTTTTTTTTTTTAATATAGGGGTATATAGCACTTTTTTTGGCCAAATTTAAATTTTGTGACTGATGGGGGCTTTTCGGCTGAGAAACTATGAATAACTACCCGATGAGGCACATGCCTTCTACGTAAGGCATACGCCTTATAAGGCATGCATTATCGTTTAGTAAGGCGTACCTTATCGTTCAATATGGCATGCCTTATCATTTAGTAAGGCACGCCTGATCGTTTAATAAGGCATGTCAAATCGTTTAATAAAATATGCCTTACCAGGTATTATTTAATAAGAAGTGCCTTATCGTTTAACAAGGCATGCCTTATCGTTTAATAAGGCGTGGCTTATCGTTTAACAAGGCGTGCCTTATCGTTTGATAAGGCATGCCGTATTTTTTAATAAGGCATGCCTTATCGTTTTGTATGGCGTGCCTTGTCGTTCAACAAGGCATGCCGTATCGTTGAATAAGGCGTGCCTTGCCGTTTAATAACGCATGCCATATTGTTTAATAAGGCATGCCTTATCGTTTAGTATGACGTGCCTTGTCGTTGAACAAGGCAACCTAGGCGATGGGGCTGATTTTCCATAACATGTTTTCCATAACCTCTCAAGAACTGGTCCTACATATTTGGAGATAAACTACTTGGAATTAGTGTGGGGGTGTTTTTGTTTCAGTTCTGAATGGGTTGAGGCCATTTTGTGATGGCACATAAGACCTACTCACGTGAAAAACCTCTACAAAATATGTATCATATATACTGCGTGTATACTTAGTATATAGAGGAAAATAGAAAACCTTACTCACGCTTTCAGTATTTGCTCGGCCTCCAACCGCATGCCCCACTCGACACGTCCACCGCCCCGTTCGTCAGAAAGTTCTCCGGAACGCCCCTCGGAAACGCCCGAAGAACGGTCCCCGAGCTCCCGGTCTGGTGTCGAGATACCCCGATTGATGATGTTGATGAGGGTGGTGGCGAGAGTCAAGGACGCCTGCGTCGGCAAAAGAAACGGAATAGGCAACGTACAAAAAAGTAGGTCGTACGGAAATGTGTTGGTACGTGCAGAAGTATTGCGGGGGGCGATAGTAAATAGGACCTACGGCACAAACAAAAACCTATATATTTTCCCTATTTTTACTAACGAAATTTGTTCCTATTTAATACGGCGCTCCGTAATAGCACTGGGAGTATTCAGCTCTGTCTAATATTGAGGAGAAATCGCTACCACCGCAGCACGTGTCCTCCATCGATGCCATAAGGGTGGCAGGCGTTTGTATTGTAGTTGGCGTTATTGTTGTCTACTGCTGACTGCAGTGTACGCGTGCTTACGTATATACAGGGGGGGGGGGGGGGG
>MEHQ01002799.1:133481-196661 GCA_008828725.1 Saccharina japonica
AAGGCCCCCCCCCCCCCCCCCAGAGCCAAATCCTTGCAATGCAAGACACAAGAAAAAATATCCCAATGCAAGAAAAAACGAAATCCAGGGGGAAGTTAGCAACACGCTCTCCAAAAATAACACGACACACCCAGTAAGCATCCGGTACATGAAAACAAAAAGTGGAAACGTAGCAACACCCTACAAGTTGCTGCTGGCCGTGGCTTGTCTGTTTGACCACCTAAATGAAACATGTGATTTTCAGTTCGAGCTTGACTTTGAAATTATTATCACCCCCCGCCCCCTCCCCGCTCTCTCCCCCTCCCACTCCCTCCCAGGCCCCTTCCCTCTCCCCCTGACCCAAACTCTCTAGTTTTGTGGTAGGAAAAAAAAAAAAAAAAAAAAAAAAAAAAGTAAATAGTTACTAAATAGAACCTACGCTACAGACGAAAACCTACTTCGAAGTATACATTTACCTATTTTTATTATTAATAACGGTACGGACGAAAAACCTGCTTCGAAGCATATACTTACCTATTTTTACTATTAACAAAAAAAATGGTCCTAAGTACTACGAGTATCGTCCCCAGGAATAGTGATATGTAGCGTTAGTGCAAAAAGGCTACGTATAAGAAACGAAAAAAAATGCATGAAAATATATCAAAATACACTGAAAAAAGACGGTGCGTACTGCCCATCTGGTGAAGTATTCGAGGGGCATCTACTGTACTATTGCTACTAGTACGGGGGGTCGTAGCAATCAGGACCATACACTTCTTATTTTTTCTTGATAATTTATTTTTCATGCCATTTATAACCTCCGCCCTTCTATCATCTCCCCCTCTTTAGTCGTCGCTCAGATCTGGGGTCACTAAGTAGGCTCTTTTTCTCCCTCGCCACTACGGCATACCAGGTATGTGCCTTGCCCTTTTATCGCGAGAATGTTTCAGCACTTTCTTCCCTCGTCAACTCTCGTCGAATTGTGCTTACTCACGCTACAATATGCGCTCTCGACAACAGTTGGTGTCATTTGAGAATAAAAATACCCATACGTACGGAGACTCGAACCCTCGACCTGCAACGCAACAGTCTTCCGTGGTTACCTGCTAGACCATCGGGGCGATCAGCTATACCCTAAAACCTACATATTCCAGTATGTTTACAAGTAGGGGGGGGGCATAGTAAATAGGACCAAATATTGTTGGTAAAAAATGTTGAATATATAGATTTTTGTGTGTACAGTAGATCCTATATATTATGGTCCCCCCTAATAAGCATACTTGGTCCTGAGTAGTATGTCCCGCCAGAAATAGTAAGAAACAGGAAAGCAGGTCATCGCTGCTGGATTTCCCCGTTTTGACACTGGGTGCGCGCTGTGCACTATATACATCCCGTTAGACAACTCACGAATTTGCTACCGGTCTGTACGATTCTAGATCATGCAATGGGGATAGGATCTGGCCAATAAGGGCATTGGTTCAAGGGGATATGCGAACGGACGAGGGTGGAACTCGTGATTTTTTCTATGTACGATTTTAGATCATGCAATGGGAATATGATCCGGCCAATAAGCGTATTGGTTGGAGGGGAAATGCGAACGAACGAAAGTGAAACGACGCAATTTGCTGAAAACCCTCAAGGGTTCCATGACACGTGCTACGACGATAGATGTATAAGGTATACCTTTTTTTGGCTAAAACGTTTTCGGAATGACGGGGGGATCCTTACCTTAACCCATTCAGAACTGAAAAAAAATATCCCACACTAATTCCAAGTCGTCTGTCCCCAATTATGTGGGACCAGTTTTAACGGGTTAGCCCAAAAATCGTCGGCATTCCTTTTCTATGCTGCCCTATTTTTCGTTGTATAGCTCCAGTAGTCCATGGGATTGTTCATCGGGTATATGGCACTTTTCCTTCCCCCCAAAATCAGTTTTTTACTTGTTGTTAGTGTAGAGCTTCTCAAGCCACCACCCTCAGAAGGCAAATGGTGCACCTCTACCTAAAGATAGCATGCGTCCCATGGGGATTGTCTTTGGGCCATGTACGCGGAGCATGCGGAGCGGCAAGAGGGGCAAAATACCTGTGGCCAAGGCTTGTCCAGAAGAGCAAAAAAAAAAGTTCGGCGAATTGAGCTGGAAAAGGGAAGTGTGGGTATTTCCACACAAAATAGTGTACGAGACACTGCTGCTGCTGCTGCTGCTGCTGCTGCTGCTGCTGCTGCTGTTTTTTTTTTTTTTCAATACTTGGCATTTTCGTCCCCAGTCGAATCAAAGCGCACCATATACCTTCCGTACCTTGAAATGTCTGCATGGAAAAGCCCCCCCCTATATATATTTATAGGTTGGGTTGGCGTCGGTTGGCAACGACGTTGTAAAACATGCCTCTCACTGCGTGAGCTCGACAACCAGGGTACCGTTTTTTTTTTTTTTTTGGCGGTCACCCATGCTGGCGGCCTTGTTAGATCATTTGTGCGGGATTGATAACCTCATCTCCGCACAAGGGGAATGATCGTATCACGCAGTGTGTATATGGTAAGGCATCCACGAGGCAGATACGTAGTGATACCCATTGCTGTCTCTGGAAGTGGCCACACCAGAAATTAAATCAATTCCATGTGGAAGCTTCGTCCATAATTGCAAGTCCGCCTCACGGCGGGGGTTCTAGGCAGGAATGCAGCTCAGCCCTCATGCGACTGCCGCAATATACGGCGCTCGCGCTTGTGCATAGCATGTCTGCTGAGTTTGTGAGAACCACGTGCTCCGTCCCGGCATTGTAGGGATGCGAGGGTCTAGTTGGCATAGACGTTCGGCCGTGCAACGATATGAGTACACGCCGTCTCGAGAAAGAGACGCGGGTCAATGGTCAAATGTACATAAGGCAAGCACACATATGAGTACGCCCCCCCCCCCCCAGAGCAAATCCCTTGCAATGCAAGACAGAGAAAAATATCCCAATGCTAAGAAAAAATACGAAATCCAGGCGGAATTAGTCAACACGCTCTCCAAAACATAACACGACACACACCAGTAACTCCGGTACATGAAAACAAAAAGTGGAAACGTAGCAACACACCTACAGTTGCTGGCTGGCCCGTGGCTTGTCTGTTTGCACCAACTTAAATGAACATGTGATTTTAGTTCAGACTGACTTTGAAATTCATTATCACCCCCCGCCCTCGCCTCTCGCTCATCCCCTCCCACTCCCTCCCAGGCCTCTTCCCTCTCCCGCCTGACCAAACTCTGTAGTTTTGTCGTGGTGCCGTGGCCTGCATATTTTGGCCTTACTATTGAAACGTGATTTTGATTCTGAGGTTGTTGTACTCGCCCCCTCCCCCCGCTCCAGCCCCCTCCGCTTTATCCCGCCCCCCCCTTTTTTTTCCCCTCTACCCCCCCCACCCCCGCCGACAACCCTCTCCTCGCCGACAACAAAACCTGTAGGTTCGGCGTGTTTCCCGCTTCCTTGAGGACTCCCCTAGACATGATCTCTGCTCCTTCCAAGTCTCCCTTGGTCCGAAGCAGCTCGGCCAGGTTGCCCCTCATCATGAGTTCTTCTGGCTTGCCGACCGCAAATGGTATGGAAGCTCTCACAAGGCGCTCAGACTCTTCGAAGAGGGCTGGGATGGACAATGGCAATATATATCGGCGGAAAAAAAAGAAACCATTTTTTCGGTGAGGTAGATGGAGCTCCTTAAGTGAGTAGCTCCGAAAAAATATGGGTGCACCCCTACCGGTACTCCGCAAAATCTTCCACACGCCGCACAGATGATGGTCTACCTGTCTACAGATAGATCATCTAGATCATCTAGATCATCTAGTTCCTCACCTGCCGCTGTGAGAGGTGGTGCAGGATCTACGTATGATATTACACAGATCCAACCCAGGAAATATGTGCTAGATGGTGCAGATTATCCGGGTCCCCTCCGGGCTACATGAGCTAGATCATAATATCATACAGATCATACAGATCATACAGATCACACAGATCATACAGATCATACAGATCATACAGATCATACAAGGTCGGGACCAGACCTGCCCTGAAAGATCTAGATCATGAACTGGGAATGATCTGCGATATGATCTGTCTGGGCTGTAAAACATTCAAGTTTCAGCCTCGCCTTGAACAACGTCGTCTGCCCCCGAAGCATCGCGGAGAGTCTTGCCCTGGCTGTAAAGCGCGATACCTAAGCGGTGCAGCCCGTCCGGGTCGTTGGGTATGGCCTGCGATTTGTTTTTTGTAGAAACAGATTTTGTCGAAAGCATCCGCGGTCAAAAGTTGGATTCGGGCGTTAGACTAAAGGGCCGCATTTATCGAAGAACTTTATCGTTTCCCCCCTGATTATCCTCTTTCTTCAGGTATAACAGCATCAGGAAAAAGAGGGAAAAGAGGTAGCATTTCCCCTATAATTCAGGAAACATTACGTGAATAGAGGGCAAGAAATCAGGAGCACATCGATCGACGTTCTGTAAAAAAATAAAAACAACGAGGGATATATACCCAGCGATCGCCCCGCCAATGAAAATCCCGGGTGTTTTCTTCAGCTGCAGATTCGTCGCTGTAAGCGTGAGAGCGTGAGATGGGGGGGGGGGGGNTTTTCGTGGGCGGATGTTGGGGGGGAGGGGGGGGGGGGGGGGGGGGGGGGGGGGGGGGGAAACGAACGAAAATCATTCGTGTTTTTTGTCGTTTCATTTGTGTGCGATTGACAATTGACACGCTATACACATTGTAGGATGGCAAATAAACGTAATGCAGTATATAGTCAGAGGCCCCTTTTAAGGGACCCTACTAATATGAATACTCGTAGTGCGTTCGGGATTGGAAGTCCCATATGTTATAAGGCTTAGAGTGGGTGGGTGATTGGTTACGTAGCCTTTTTTCCAGTAGCCCAACGGACTAATGAACTTGACAAATGGCGTCGCCGGCAGGGCATTGGTCGTGAGATGGTCCTACCGACGACGCCATTTGTTAGGTCATTATTAATAGCCCGTTGGGCTACTGGTGAAATGCTAACCAATGACCCACCCAATCTAAGCCTTATAACACTTGCATGCCAGCATCCCTTATCAGAGTTGGTACTGGCCCTTTATAGTCAGTATAGAGTGGGAAACAATGGTGGGCAGAAAAATCGAGGTCCCTCATATACCGCTGTCCCTTATCGTGGGGTCCCTTAAAAGGGGTCCATACCTACTGTAGTAATATATGACGCGCAATCGGAACACTGAATCAACCCCATACGTGATAAAAGCACAAGAGGGGCATGTTCCTACCGCGAAAGGTGAAGAGTAGAAAAGATACCTGGGAGTACTATTTTATGTTATTGTCGTGAAATTCAAACGATCGCCGAGCGTTAAAAAAAACCGCGCTGTGTTTTGGTATTTATAATCGAGCTCGAAGAACGATGTTGTATGTTGTCAAGCTGGAAAAGTAGACGCGTGATGACAAAAAAAAAAGAAGCAAGATCAAATGCAATGCAATTGGCTTCCCAACAATACCGCGGACGCAACGTATACGACACATGTCTCGCTTGGCTATCGACAAACGCCACCTTCAGGTAGAGGTGCATCATTTTGTTCCTGAGGGTATTTGGTCACTTGAAGAGCAGCTCTATACTAATAGTATGTAAAAAAAACTGATTTTGAAAAAAAAAGAAGAGTACAACCAAACGAACAACCCCATCCATGGCCTAGGTATACGCACGCAAACTCATAGTGCCGGGGAAAAAAAATGGCATTCCCGGACGAGTTTGGGTTAAGGAGGCTCTCGTCATTTCAGAAAATATTTTAGAATCATCCCACGGTATATCATAAAGGGGGTATCAGTTAGTTGTTTTCCTTTTGAGGCAATATTCTGTCACTGGGACCGCTTGAGCTCCTCGAGTGAACCACCACCCCGTGAGTATACTGGTTTTACTAAATTCTATATGGCGTTTATGGACTAATGGCGCATACAAACGTTCGCCGGGTTGCGCGGAAACAAAAAGTCTTCGAAGGACGCGTGCTACCATATGGAGGTACCTGGTAGCACTTTAGGCTGAAATCGTTTCTGAATGAAGGAGGCTTGAGAACTGGTCCCCTGTTTTTGGGGACAAAGTACTTGTAATTAGTGTGGAATACATTTTTTCAGTTATGAATGGGTTAAGGCCATAATCGTCGGAATTCCGCTTTTTGTGTTTTTCATATTTTTCGCTGGATCGTCAGGCCAGGTTTTTTTTTCATCGGGTATACCTATCGCACTTATATTTTCATCCAAAATCAGTTTTTGACTTACTATTAGTATGGAGTCTCCTGAAGCGAAAAAAAACTCCGAAAACAAAATGGTGCACCTCTACCTTAAGGCAACATGCGTCGAAAATGGATGTTTCGGGTGTATGAGATATTATAGCGCTCCTAACGTGAGGTGAGCTCTCACAAAACAAGCCGTTACCCCTAGAAGGGCGTTGCTCTTTCGCCAAAAAGTGCTACATGTCTCTACGTATCGTAGAATAGGTCTATCGTACAGGTGCCACCACACACCACCCACTATGGAATCCTCCCACGGTAGGGACGCAGGAGATATTTCTGAGCTTGAGGAGGTCAATATCTCACCCGAAACACGACTTCGGAAACATTCGTTCGCGCAACCCGACCAAACCTTCCAATGCGGTAGTCCGAAAACAAATATACCAGTAAAATTACAGTAGTATCCGGTGGTTACTCACGTGAGGAGCACAAACAACCGGTCAGAAAATATCGAGCCTAAAAGTGGTACCCCTACCGTAGGATTTCTCTATGGCCACATTCAAGACATCCACATGACTCCGCAAAGTCGAAAGTGGTGCTTCGAAGTATACAGACACACAGAAATTACAGCAAGTACTAAAACAATACTCGCCTGAAGTAGTGTTGCGTACATGTTGGCCGCCGCTTCGAACTCCTGATTCTGCTGCAGCGCCAACGCCTGGTCCAGTAAAGCCACCCTTGTAATACCGCCGCCGCCGCCGCCGCCGTCACCATCAGGGGTTTCGACCATATCTGGAGGCCGTAGGGTCGTCGTCGTTGTCGTGCCCCGAACGCCTCGAACAGCCAGCGTCAGCGCCAGCGCGGCCCAGCCTGTCACCACCATCGACCTTCGGAAGACGATCATCGTAGACGCGGGTTTTTCGGGCCCTCGCCCCTTTCTCCCCTTAGCGTTTTCTCCTCTGTCAGACTCTGTAGACATGGTGGGTCGGAAGAGCAAGAACCTCGCGTGTCATGATACAGTTATGCAGTAGGTAGAGCCCCCCCCCCCCCTTTTTAAGGGACCCTGTTACGGAGGACCATAGTAAACACTAGTAAATAGGACCAAATATTGTCAGTGAAAATAGGTAAATATATACCAGGTAGGTTTTTGTGTGTGCGGTAGTTAAATAGGACCAAACATTGTCAGTAAAAATAGGTAAATATATAGGTTTAATAGGACCAAATATTGTCAGTGAAAAGAGGTAAATATATAGGTTTTTGTGTGTGCCGTAGTTAAATAGGACCAAATATTGTCAGTAAAAATAAGTACATATATAGGTTTAGTAGGACCAAATATTGTCAGTAAAAATAGGTAAATATATAGGTTTTTGTGTACCGTAGGTCCTATTTACTATGGCCCTTGCCCGTAATAGTGCGAACGGGATTTTGGAGGTCCCTTACATACCAACGTCCCTTATCAGAGTTGGTACTGGCCCTTGACAGTCAGTAGATTGTGGGAAAAAATGGTGGGCAGACATTTTGAGGCTCCGGTATATACCGTTGTCTCTTATCGCGGGATCCATTCAAATGGGGCTATACCTACTGATGTACACAGTTCAACGCGGGTCGACGAGGGACGGAAGTGCTGAACCGTTCTCGCGATAAACAGAATGCAAGGCGCGCACCGCAACCGGTTGGGGGGGGGGGGGGGGGGGTGTGCTTCATATTCACGCATGGCCGTAGTCGTATGACCATAGACTGTTTACGTTGCCCCGGATCTGAGTCATGACTAGGGAGGGAGCAGATTAAAGAAGAAAGGAGGCCCTCTTGGAACTGGAGAGAAGAACAGTGACGATGAAAAATCAAGATTTAGAGCAACACGGCCAATGCGTGATTGAGGGATGATTCAACTGGGTGTCCGAGTTATTATGCAAAGAGTACGTCGTACGGGTACGGGTAGCAACAGAAACTACTGGGCCTCTCACGGAGTTGTCATTGTATTGGTCGCTATCTCGGAGTCCAAGAGAGGTAATTGCGTAGCCCCAAATAGACTTTACAGCTCCCACACGGCATCATGAATGAGCTACTGTAGATCATACCGTGGTACAGATCAGGAATTAATGTATATGTCCTGAAAGATCTAGATCATGCAGTGGAGATCGATCGGTGATCTGTTCGACGTTGTCAAATCAGGTCGTGACACCGGCCTTGATCATAGGCATTCACAGTAGATATCAGGTAATGTACCAGGTGTTATGTACTGTATGTATACTTATCGCTCGCGACTGAGCACGATTTATGATTGAAAACATACATACTTCGAAGTATGTCGCAGCCTCCCGAAAAAAAAACAAGAAGAAACGTGAGCGTCTGGCCTCAGCTTCTTGTTACACTACTGTACTGGGGCTGTTGCCTTGTTTGTTCCTGACCGGGGGGGGGGGGGGGGGGGGGGGTCCATATAATGCTACACGGGTTAATACCAAGGTTACGATAGTAAGACCATCGCGACCAGTTCGTATGAGAACAGCAACAAGTAATGTCTGCTGTAGGTCGTCAACCAACAATACGCACAGAAAATATATTCGTACGGAGTAGCGAAATGGGAGGCTATTCATAGCGGTATGATCCAATGATGTATAATACGTGGATGCCCTATCACGGGGGACCATAGTTAGCAGGACCAAATACTGTTGGCAAAAATAAGAAATGTATAGTTTTTTGTGTGTACCGTAAGTCCTATTTACTATGGTCCCCCGTAATAGTCGCCTACAGCAGTATGGGGTTATCTCGTGGGATATCCGACTGGGATATATCCCGTGGCACTGGGATGTCTCATGGACTCATGGAACTGGGGTACAGTCGTGGTCCCGTGATAGTGCGGTGGGTGGCCAGAAGATAATATCCGCACTAAAGTGGGACCCCGAACTGACCCGGGATAGCGACGTGCCGCACTATCCTGGGTGCCGATATAGTGCGGTACCGCACTATCCCGGAATATATACGTAGAGCCTTCTGCGATATCCTACTGGTCCTCTACCGTTGCCCACGCCCTAGCCGCCCCAATGGCGGCCTCGTCGGGGGCTGCGCTCTATGTACATGGTACCGTGCGTGCTTGCACGGAAATTCTCGCACAGTGGAGCTACGGTCAGATGAGAGGGTTTACCGTCTGTCGTTGTGCAGGTTCTGCTGTCCTGTGCTGGGCTGCTGTGCGTAGTGACACGGAGGCGTGACGGTCCCGCTACGAAATAGTGCGGTGCCTGCACTATTGAAGGACTGCCGGTCCCACAACAAGTGTGCCAGCCACACTGCCGCGGAATGAAGTCGTAACAAGCGATTTTCACCGCACTAAAGTGGGGGCCCGCACTATTAATGGGTGCCGCACGGGACCACGACTGTATCCCATGGGGCACTCCAGGGGTAATTTCCCATGTATTGCTTGGGATATCCCATGGGGGCTCGTCCCATGGGATATATCCCATGCATGGGGGCTCGTTCCATGGGATATCCCATGCTGGGGACTCGTCCCATGGTATATCCGGTGATATAGCCATAATCTTACCAAGATGTTGCGACCTGCTGTTGAGATTTGACTTGTCTCTTTGTCTGTGTCTTCGTCTTTTTCCCTTCGTTGCTTTTGACCTTTTGCAGTTACACTGCTCGCAGGCCGGGGGTACATCAGTCACACGGGACCATAGTTCCCTTCCCCCGTATCATGTCTGCGTTTATAATCGGGGTGGAGGACTCGATTTGTTTGCCTGACCGGTGTGAACCCGGCACGGAACACCCCGGCATTATAGGGGCACCAAGATAGAATCAGGGGGCGTGTACCCCCGATTGGTGATGTTGACTTTTCCATTTTTATTTTTACCTTCACATAGCGTGTACAGGGGAGCGGAGGGCTCCAGACTATCTGTTTTTGACTGGCTTTGATCGCTTTGCGGACCCTTCGGGTTCCACTTTTATTTCAGTATACCTTTTTTGGGTAAGTTAGCCTGTGACCACGGGAATCGACCATGTCAAGTGTTGGATTAGTACGGACAGATGGAGGTACTGGATAGAGAGACCGGCACGGTTTTTAATGTGAAGACAACAACAACAACAAGCCCGTGTTGGTGACAGGTTCAGCGTGTCGGGTACTTGTACGTATCCCATTTGGATAAAATCTGCATGGGATCATCCCGTGAGGGATTTCCCTTCCTGGGGCAACCCACCATCCCCTATGGGTTATCCTATGGTGGCATGGCGGGGTGCCCATGGGATGTCCCATGAGATCCCATAGGACAGCTATACGACGTACGCCAGGACGACAAGTACTCGTACGCGCAGAAGGGCTGTGATAAACTTGGACGTGATGCAATGTACCGTCCGTGGTATAGACTCTGTAGAATGTGATGATAAACGTACACTATATTTCTTCTGTACGTGATGCCTGGTATCATACTGCCTGTACCCTGGTACTGCTGTACTCGTATGTGATATCCGGTGGACTGTGGACTACGTATCAACACTGCTGCGCTTTATCACGAAGCCACTCGTACACAACTCGTGGCACTCGCGTGGCATGCTCTGTCTCTCTGGTTGGTGTTTGCGCATTGCAACAACAGGTGGGGCCCGTCTCAGTTTTTGATGGCTGTGGATTCCTCGCTGTGCTGTTTGCCCTTTGGTAACCACCGGCTAGGTTAGTGTAACGGACTTACTGCTGTAGGTTGTGTTGCGAGATCGCCAACAACAGCGACAAAGCCAAGCCGTAGTCTCGTACGATGACAGCAGTCTACGAGTAGCGGGTTACGACTATGTCGCTATTGCGCCGCATGTCCAAACCCGCAATGCTCTCACCTGCCGTTAGCAACTAGCCTCCATGATGCACCAACACCAACCGCAGCAGCAGCAGCAGCAGCAGCACACCTGCAGCAGCAGCAGAAGCAGCAGCAGGATGAGGAGTGGAGGTGCAGAGTCTCTGTCGGGGTGTTCACCGCCCGGTCGACACACCGTGCGGATTCTGGGTTTTGATGGGTTGGACCTGTTGCAGTTTGATCCCGGTTTGATGTTTGATGCTTGATATTTGATATGGTATCCTGGTACAGTACTCACTTGACACGTGGTGCAGTACGATACACGTTACGTACAGGATACCTGGTACAGCAGTACAAGATGCAGGATGCTTGGGAGTGCTGTACGTATGTACGCGATCCAGGATCCAGGATACAGCGGTGCAGCGGTGCAGCGGCCCGCGGTCGCAGAAGCGACGTCGCGTTTGGAGACTGGAGATCAAATTCGAACCGTTGATAGTTCCGCCGCATTTGGCTCAAGGCTTCAAGGCACAAGCGCACAAGCACACAAGCGCTCGACGTCTGATATCATCTCTCCGGTGTGCCTCTGTGAGCCACGGTCCACAGGTCATGCATCAGGCGCTCTGCCTGAACTTCTCTCCTGCACCCTTGGAACATCGTGCTACGTGCTACGTGCTACGTACTACTTGAAAACAAGTTACGGCAGTAGATTCCGCAATAAAATAATTTTATTTAATACTACTCAGCTCGCAAAGTTGAGTATCTACTATTCAATCGGTTGAACTCACAGCTGACGTATTTATAATAATTTTATTTAATAGCCTGGTCGGTTGGTCGGCAGTCGTACGTACAGCAGTAGTATGATCGTAAATATAAGGTACATTTAAATTTACACAATAAGCGCACATGCATCTTATATTTACGGTCATAATCGATCAGACTGATACAGAAAAAACAACAACGAACGAATCAGGCTTTTCCGATTTTCTGCGTCTGTACGTCCTCGTGCCACTGCTGTGACTACGTACTGACTGCACCCTGTCCGTACCTCGTACCGTGTACCTGGTACCCTGTACCTCCCGTTCCGTGCATCGCCGCCCCCGTGCCACTTGAAGCTGGAAGCTGGAAGGTTGAAGGAGGACCGTCAAAGGTCAAAGTGCAAAGACCACACCAACCAGTGACCGGCGGGCCAGCTCGGGAGCAGCCATGTCCATTTCGTCAACAGCCTCTGTAAGCACCTCTCGTACGTATATTCCGTAGCCGTACTCGTAGACATGCAGACCTTTTCTTGCATATACATACTGCTGTATACAATCATACCAGATATCATACGACGACGTAGGAAGATTGTACGTAGTAGGTGAGGCTGTATCCCATCGCGTGGGTACATGAATCACTACACTGCGCTATACAGCCAAAACGCCGAAAAATAGCGTATTGAAAAGTTGTTGCATAACGCACACGCATAACGTAAAGAGCGTTGCGTCCGCGGGCGGGGTGCGATCGTTTTTTTTCAGTTTTCAGAGCTCGATCGTTCCAGAACGAGGGAAGGTTGCCAATAATACCGAACAAGCTACGCGTATTATTTCGGGAAAGATCTGGTCGAGGGTCTTCCGAAACTAGAATGCTCTCCACTCACTGCCGCTCTGTAGCACTCTTTTTACCTTTCTTTGTCGAGAAACGATCGCACCCCTGTATGATACGAATTCAACGCTCCTCTTTATGGTACTGCCATACCAGTAGACTGTACGTAGTAGGTGTGGGTGTAGGCTGTACAGTAGTACAGGACACCTATTAAATATTAAGAAACAGGACATCTAGTCCAGGCTGGGTTTCTTATTTGATAGAAGGTGCTTTCTACACTAATTTCAAGATAACGACTCACGAATTTCTTATTTTACTCTACATCTCAGCCTGGATTTCTTATTATTAGCCTGTTCCTTATTAGGTGTCCTGTACTGTATCCCATCCAGTGAGTACGAACTGTAAATGGAAATGCCACTCTGGGCTCTGGGTGTAAATGTAAGGGCCGATTGGTACTCATATTATTGCACAACCAGTCCTTATATTTCCGCCCAGAGAGTAACCACTACAACAGCAGCAGTACGTAGCAAAACCAGCGCCCCGCCGCACGACGACTCATGCCTAGTACCACAGGTATATACGAATACCAACCAGCGTAACTCGTACCAGATATATGTGTGCATGAACGTACACATCCGGCCTGTATGCAGCAACCCCCCCCCCCTGGTCGGTGAAAACCCGATATGCCCCGTCCCGGCATTGTAAGGATGCGAGGGTATATGAGCTCCCGACGATACAATTCGTTAGCTAGGATATTTATAGGGGCGGGCTCTTATTCCTGCTGCAGCATCCGGCAGTGTATGCGCCCCGGTCTCTATTACGTAGTGCACCAAGTAGTAGATCGTCCGCCTTCTTGCAGTATACCTGTGGCCCATGGGTTGGGGTTGCGGGCGAACCAGCTTCTTCGTGTAAGGAACTCAGAAAGTAAGCCACCGCCCCTATAAGGCATTGCTCACGAGGACCATATTCCCCGCCAGAATGGTGCTTCGTAGATCATGAAATGATATATTCCTTACCATAGCGGTACTTCGTAGATCATGAAATGAGTATTCCCTACCAAATGATATTCCCTACCATACTCGTAGTGGTACTTCGTAGATCATGAAACGAGATATTTACTACCATAGTGGTACTTCGTAGATCATGAAATGACATATTCCCGACCATAGTGGTACTTCGTAGATCATGAAACGAGATATTCCCTATCATAGTGGTACTTCGTAGATCATGTACTGAGACATTCCCTATCATAGTGGTACTTCGTAGATCATGAAACGATATATTCCCTATCATAGTGGTATTTCGTAGATCATGAAACGATATATTCCCTATCATAGTGGTACTTCGTAGATCATAAAATGATATACTCCCGACCAGGGAGGTACTTCGCAGATCATGAAATGAGATATTCCCGACCATAGTGGTATTTCGTAAATCATGGAATGATAATCTGATCTGCCCGATGCGTGAACCTTGTACATGATGCAAATTGGATGTCAAGACCGTGATAGCCGGTGGCAGCAACAGCAGCAAGGGCGGCGGTGGCAGCAGGGGCAGGAGCAGAGGGAGAGGCTGGGCCCTGAGCGACTTCGAGATCGGACGGCGTCTGGGCCAGGGCAAGTTCGGCAAGGTTTACCTAGCGAGGGAGAAGCGCTCGGGATACGTCGTTGCCATGAAGGTACATACGTACTACTGCCTGTGCGCTGCCACTTTTCCAGTTATTTTCAAAATTATTTCATTTGACGTCGCCGAAAAGAGTTTTTTGCCCCTGAAAACATTGTTTCATTCATGGCTATCCCAAAGGCGCCACCGTCCTCCACCCCCCGCCCGTCCCCCCCCCCTCCTCATGCTCCGTCTCGAAAGGGATGCGTGGTCAATGGTCAAATGAGTACGCCCCCCCCCCCTCATCACACATATATTCCTTGAATTAACATGCACATTGCTTTCACGTTTGTTTGATATCGTAAAATGTGCAGCATCTATTAATAGCATGAGCTTCAACGCTCTTTCACTCATTAAAAAATCCCTAAAATAGTTAGAAAACCCAACGGCGAACTTTATGCACATGACCAACTCCAAATATTTCTACACGTCGGACAGATATATCATCCACATAACAGATAGATAGTCTACAGATAGATCATCTGGATCCTCTCAATCCTAACTTGCCGTTATGAAATGTTGTGTAGGATCCGTATAGTACAGATCCACCCCAGGACCCATGTTCTAGAGCCTACAGGATATACGGCTCCCAACCGGCAACATGAACTAGATCATACAGATCATACAGATGAGGGATACATCTTCCTTGAACTATCTAGACTGTCCGAGGTGTGAAATGTTGTCACGTTTTGCATCCGACAATGTGCGGCATGATAATATTTGGCAGTTACCACTTCTAGACGAAACGGCTCACGGGCCTTTTTGCACGAAAATGAGGAATCTGGAGGGGGGGGTCGCGGCAAAAGTTTTTTTTTGTGACAATGCACCCCTTCTTAACCCCCTTTGTTATTGCACCAACTCTTTCAAGGATACCTCGTACACTATACTTGGAAATAGGGCACACGTCGGACGGATCATCTACAGGTAGTTCATCTACAGATAGATCATCTAGGTCATCTAGGTCCTAACCTGCCGGTATGAGATGCTGTGCAAGATATGTTCAGTACAGATCCAGCCCCGGGAACACATCCGAGATCCTGCAGATTATACGGGCCCCACCCCGGAACATGAGCGAGATCACACTACAGATCTAGTAGAGCTTATGTACCACTTTTTCGAGATTTGGTCTGATTGATATAATTGGCTTAGGGTCAGAGTTGGGGTGTAGTGTTAATCTGATTGGCTCAGGGTCAGGGCTAGGGTTGGGCTGATTGGCTTAGGGCCAGGGCCAGGATTGGTCTGATTGACCTAGGGGCATGGCTAGGATTGGTCTGATTGGCTTAGGGTCACGACTAGAGTTGGTCTGATTGGCTTAGGGCTATGGTTAGGGTTAGTTATAGTCGTCTCGTTCACAGTGTGGATGAACCGTTTTCTCGAGTAAGGGGCAAGCAACCCTCTACGGTGAGTGGGAATCGACCATCTGCCCGTTGTCTGAACTGCTGTAGTGCTGGATACTTGTTTGCAGCAGAAAAAAACAGATTGAACTAGATCTCCTGTTTCTTTGCATCACGGGGGAAAATAGCAATCAGGACCATTGTTTTTCTTGTAAAAATACTGGAGTACATTGTTTTTTTTCTATGTATGTGATGGGTTCGTGATTGCTATGGTCCCCCGTAATCCAAGTGAGCGTTCGGTTGCTGCCGCTGCCTCGTCGACGACCAAGCTTCCGTGCGAGCTGTCCATACATCAGGCAGATCAGATCCTCGGTTATTGATCTAGATTTTTCGGAGCAGATATCGCACCGTATGTGTATATGATCTGCACGATCTCGATAGCGTTTGAACCTGCGGGATCTGCTGGGCACGCCTCTGCTGTGCACATGTTTTCCGGAAGGGGTTTGCACGATACATGCGGGTCGTGCGCAACATCTCAAAACGGCTTCGTATATAAGATTAAGATGGTCTAGATCGTCCATTTAGATCGTTAACTACTGTAGATCATCATCGAGATCGTCGTCTAGATCGTCATCTAAATAGTCATCTATAGTCTATATGGTTAGCTATAGGTGATGATCTGTCCCGTGTGTAGAACTACAGTATACATCCTGCCCTTAATACTCTCAACAACGTCACCTATATAACATATGCTGGTATATATAACACATACTGGTATATATAAGATACGCTGGTATTATATATAGACTGAAGTATATATCCTTCGAAGTATAACATATACCCCGCTATCGCGGATGAATCTCGCGTGGCTACACGTAACTTTCGAGCAGGTGCTCACGAAAAAGCAGCTATCCAAGTCCGGCGTGGAGCACCAGCTGCGTCGAGAAATCGAGATCCAGTCGCACCTGAGACACCGAAACATCCTTCGCATGTGAGTAACGCCTCATTATGTGAGAGAGCCCCATGGCCGGTTGCTCAAAGAAGCAGCTACTGCGGTAGGGGGTGTTGGATAACACTGTTATATGTCGCCGACTACCAATCTGTCCCAAAATATAGGGGTCACTTGTATATTGATATTTAGTCAAAAATAACCTTACATTTAGGTATATATGACAAGTTGTAAGTTGGCTAGCTACAGTATGTATTACAGTCAGCTGCAAGTGTAATTTTGCGGGGTTGTTTGTGCGCCTCCGAGGTTAATAAATTATGACTGCTGTAGTAAATCGTGCGCCTTTGTAAAACCGTGTCTTGGATTACAGCAGAGCGTTAATTAATCAACCTCACACTGATCCGAGGTCAATGATTAAATTTACTTCACCCCACCCATACCCTCTTGTATATATCGTGTGCTCTGGAGGGGGAAATTAATGAGTTCACACTAACTCAAGTCATTAATTAGCTATGTTCGCCAACCCATACCCCCTTTATGTAGTATACATGTTCATCGTTTTTATACTGACGACTAATAAAGTCAATTGGTCGGCTTATTACGGGGTGGGCTAATGTTGTAAGAATAGTAATCAGCACCCACGATGGACCCATAAACCAGATATCCTCCTATGTTTAGGCACCATATTATTCTCCCTCTTTCGCTAAATTAATTAATTATACCCCTCCATACCACAAACAACCTACCTAACGAGTACATATATTTCCACAATCGAACATGTGATGCAATGGAGTATGTACAATATTAACTATTAACGAACAAAAAAAATAAATTCAATTTGGAAAAAATAAAATTCAAATTCGCTTTTCATTGGTCAACAAACGCACCAGCACCCCCTAAGGTCCTAATCTTTGGTGCTGGTGCGCGTATGGTCCTAATTACTATGTTCCCCCGCAATGATGGTAGTAAGCCATCTCAAAGCCCTGTAATATAGTAGCAGTTACAGCTGTTACGCGAACAGCCTCAGAGCAGAAGCATAGCTATCACGGGGGACCATAGTAAATACTAGTAACTAAGACCTACGGTACACACAAACCTATATTTTCCCCTATTTTTACTACAGTAACAACGTTTGGCCCTATTTACTACGTATGGTTCCTCCGTGATAGTCGTGCGCGATGTTTTTTTTGTTCTTCTAACTGTCGAGATTTTAGTTGCTATCGCGGCGGCTCACAAGACCAAGCCTGTAAATACGACGTATGGGATTTGAGGGATTTTTCGATCTCACAGCTTACTAGATTTTGTTTTTATTGTTCTCCAATAAACAGGGCCTCCCACCTAGGAACCTATCGACCACCCCCCCACCTAAAATAACGGACTCTGCGTCACTCCAAACCGGTCGGCGCGATCCCCGACACTTCGCTCTCGTTTGTTTCAACGAGGCATGACCCTACTAGCCTCTAGGCTCTTCGCCGACGGAGTGGTTTTTCCTTTTGGACGCTTCCACACCTCGGACAGATCGTCTACATATAGATCATCTACAGATCATACAGATCATCTAGTTCATCACCTGCTGTTGTGAGAGGCTGTGAAGGATCTGCGTAGTACAGATCCGACGCATGAAACGTGTGCTAGATCATGCAGATTATTTACAGGTCCCACCCGGCAACATGAGCTAGATCATACAGATCATACAGATCATACAGATCATCTGCCCTGAAATATCTAGATTATCAAGTGGAAATTCTCTGTATGATCTATCTGATCTATCTGATCTGTCCGAAGTGTGACTCATTATGGACAAAACGTGTTGCTACGTACGTATATACACCTATCGCTGCACGGGTCCAATCCCCCTTTCCCCCCTCTCACGTTTGCCGTGTCGTCGCCCATGTCAGTGTTGGGTGCTTTGTTATTATGCTGGTTTTAGTGCAGATCATAATAATCCCATATGTTTACTATTTCGGAGGAGCATAGTAAATAGGACCAAATATTGTTAGCAAAAATTGGGAAATATATGTTTTTTTGTGTGGACCGTAGGTCTTATTTACTATGGTCCCCCGTCATAAGCATATTTGGTTCTGACTACTATTGACTACTCGTATATGTTGTTTTCCCCGGAATAGAAAAAGAGAGTCATATTGACTAACCCTATGCCCGGAAATGTAAGGAAGGTTTGGCTAATCCTATGCCCGGAAATATAAGGAACGTTTGGGTATGGATATGAACGACAAAACGATCATTATTTTTCCGGACAACGTTGTATTCAGGGGGGGGGGGGCTACGGTTTAAGAGAGGGGTGTGTCAGGTCTAGTACGAGGGAACGTAGTACTAGAGTAGTCGTACTAAATTATGATACGAAGTAGTAATCATAACCAAATGTGGCGTGAAAACATGCGGGGATATGGGGAACTGATAATCACGACTACGTAGGCGAGATTTAAATCACGACTACGGGGACGTTTACGAGCCATCCCCGGATTTCAGGCCTTGCGTTTGTGGATGAAGATAGGGTTAGGGCTATTATGTGTTTTTTTTGTTTCATATTGGGTTCTGATTAATTAGTCTACCTTCTGTAGAAATAAATAGACCTCTGTTAAGCAGGCGTTTCTCTTTACCCGGAATGGGCAATAGATTTCGGTTAGTATGCCCGTGCCAAACCATTTGACCTCTCGTCAATTACTATTATTATTATCATCTTTGCCATCCGACAATGTGCAGCATGAACTTCAACGTTGATCACTCATAACGTTCCCGAAAGCAGAAAACCACGGAAACAAAGGAAACCTACTGTATGCGCAAAGTCAAACTTCCTTCTATGTCTACTTCCCGCGAAGCTTCATCCACAATACTCCATTTGATGTCCTTGCTCCCTCCTTCTTCTCAATATGCACTATTTACGTTCTATTCTTTAGTCCTAAGGCGCATCCAAGCTCCATCCCCACGTTTGACCTCTGGTAAATCGTTGTTTCTCTTAAATTAAGCTCTCTTGAATCATAGCCCCCACTTTGTTGTTCCTCTTTTTTTTTCCATCCCATTCATTATATCCGCCCTTCTTTTCTCTCCCCCTCCTGTATACTATTACCAATAGTTGCGGCGATTTATCATGTGACGTGACGGCAATTCGGCAGTTTTTCGTGACGGCAATATACACGTAACTACTAGGTTTTAGTGTGGACACTTAGGCCATACGCTGTGACGGCTACTCGTTTTTTTTGTGACGTGCCGTCATTCCCCATCTTCGGTTGCGGTTGGGTGTGTTGTTGACGGCCTTTACTCTCGAAAATAGGAAAACGTAAAACAAAAAAAAACGGTCTCGACGATGCTTACCCCTTTTAGTACTGCAGTCCCGTTTTGGGGACAAACCACTCAAATTCTAAGTAGTTGGTCCCCAAAGCGGGACTCCAGTCCTATAAGGGTTAACCCCGTCTACATAGCCGCATCAGTCTCACCCGAAATATAATCTCCATTCCGAATAAAAATTGATATGCAAGCATTATCTATATTCCGGATCAGAGTGGAACATACAGACATCTTAACTGCAGCCCCATCGTGGGGACAAAGCACTTGCAATTATAGTCCGATTCAGGTTTCAGTGTAGTGTACTATTAAACGGTTACCCCCCCCCCGTCCACGGATAAGATTAGCAAAGAGTTTCTTTGTAATATATGGAAACAACGTAATGGGCGCCCAAATGTTGGAGGTGTCTCTATTAGGAGTAGGAACGGTGCTCCGTCTCGAAAGGGATGCGTGGTAAATGGTCAAATTACTAAGGCAAGCAACAAATGAGTACCCCCCCCCCGTTATAAAGATATGGCATATTCATAGGTTGGGTTGGCGTCGGTTGGCAACGACGCTGTAAAACACGCCACTCGCTGTGTGAGCTAGACAACCAGGGTACCGTTTTTTTTGTTTTTTCTTGGCGGTCACCAACGCTGGCGGTCGAGTAGACCATTTGTGCGGGGTGGAGAACCTTTGCTCCGCACAAGGGGAATGGTCGTATCACGTAGTGTTAATATGGTAAGGCATCCGCGAGGCAGTTATATAGTAAAACCCATTGCTGTCTCCGGAAGTGGCCACACCAGAAATTAAATTAACTCATTGAAGCTGTCGTCCATATGCAAGTCCGCCTCAGAGCGGTTTAGCAAGGATCAGGTCGACCGCTCCCATGCGACTCGCCCAATACCGCTCACGGCGCTTCCGGTCGCTTGTGCAGAGCAATTCTGCCCTGGTTTGGTGACAAACCCAACCGTGCTCCGTCCCGGCAGTGTATGGGATGCGAGAGACCTATCGTCATATGATACGGCCGTGCACAGACGATGAAAACCCACTCCCCCCCCCCCCCCCCCCCGGTGAACGGGGTGCTGCTGTGCACGCACCTTTGCCCCAATATATGTGCCAGGCTGGCGTTTTTCTACGATCACAAGAGGGTCTACCTCATCCTCGAGCTGGCCAGCGGAGGGGAGCTCTACAAGTCCTTGGTCGACGTCGGGCACTTCTGGTGAGAAAACATTTTACTTGTACTGCTGTGTGTGCGCTCTAACGTACGGCGTGCGGGTGTAAACATCCAAGTGTGTCTGTATCAACTCCCATCCGCAAGTAATTTCACTCAGATGTTTTCAGTATCTATCAAACATCCGAAATTATTTGCGTTCAAAGTTTCGGTGAAAACATCCCTAACATGTGTCACGTTTTTTTTTGGTTCAAGGTTTTCGGGGGGTGGGGAAACGCCTGCGTTTTTACACTTACTTGCAGAGTTTTTTTTTGGGGGGGGAGGGGGCTGCAAAGCACGAAAATAATGAGTGAAAACGACCGCAAACAACAACAACAACAAAGTGTTGAATCTCGGCTTGGACTGCAACCACGAAGAGCGTCCAGGCAGAACCTTGCCCCCATCAATTTTATGGCTTGGCTGTCCTTGCAGTCGAGAGGCTTGTAAACAAACAACTGGCAGCCCAAGCCCCTGTCCCACCTGCAGGGGAGATGGTCGAGCAAATCCGGGGAAGGTATAAGGTGGGGGTGTACTCATGCCATGCATGTGGCAGTGGTCGTATGGCCATAGCCCCTCGCATCCCTACGTACGGTGCTGGGACAGAGCGCGTCGGGGTTTCATCGACCAGGCAGGCATTGCGTGCACCAAGTGCGCAGCGCTGTGATGTGTTCAGCGAGTCGCATGAGGGGTGAGCGGCATCCTACATATATGCGAAGAACAAAGAACCGCTTATTGTGAGGCGGACTCGGACTCTTCTTGCGTTGGATGACATCAAGGATATGCATTGACTTTTTTGCTGGTGTTGCCACTTCCAGGGACAGAAGTGAATGGGTGTATGTACCATGCAACTCCCTCTTGAGTGCCTTACGACATAGCACTCTGTACCGAAATATAAGCACCGTTTTTATTCAATATTAATGTATAAAAGTTGATTATATTTAGGGACAGATTGGTATCAGGTACCAGGTACACATATACCACGCGATATGATCTCCCCTTGTGCCGACTTATGGTTCTCCACCCCGCACAAATAATCTAACTCGACCGCCAGCCATTTTTGTTTTTCCATCTCAGTTATTATCTCCGCCCTCCTCTTATCTCTCTCTCCCTCTTTCGTAACTCAGATCCGGGGTCACTAAGTAGCTAAGTATGCTTTTCTCCTCCCTCCCTACTTCGTACGGTACGTGCCTTGCATTTTTATCGAGAGAAGATTTCAGCACTTTATTCCCGCGTCGACTCGCGCCGAATGTGACCAGAAAAAAAAAAAAAAAACTGTACGCTAGTTTTCTACGTACCTTAAGTAGTGCTTGCCATGTTTTACAGCTTCGTTACCAACCGACGCTAACCCAACCTAATGTACAATATATTTGAAAATAACCCTAAACTACAACATACAACTGGAAAGGGTAGGGGGTCATTTTTGCCAAAAAATATTTTACGCATACGGAGAATCGAACTCCGGGCAAAACCTTGGAAGGGTTTTATGTTACCACTACACCACATGCGTTTCATGCTCTAAAATTTGTGCAGATTCCAAATATCTGAAATAATAAAAATGTCCCGCACTAGATGAAATAATTATTTTGTTATCGGCTATCAGGCTGCGCAGATTTGTTGAGTATTGCTTTATGCATCGTGTACAGGCTGGTTCAGGCATATCACCCAAAATTCATTCAGTGGCGAATGTCTACGCCGTTTTTTGGAGATAGACCCTGAAATTTGGCACACGTGTTTTATGCGCCCTACCCGAGACTTTAACGGATGTTTTTTTTTTTTTTTTTTTCGTCAGATATTTCCTGTTTTGTAATTTTTTGGGAAATTTGGGTCTTAGGAGATCCGAAATTTCCGGCGAAAAAAAAAAGAAAAGAAAAAACCATTCGTAAAAGGCTCGGGTAGGGCGCATGAAACACGTGTACCAAATTTCAGGGTCTATCTTCAAAAAATGGCGTGGAAATTTGGACTTTTGTGCGGTAAAAGTGCAAAAGTAGGCGTTGGCTTGTAATTACTTAGTTTCAGTATATAATCGATTTTGGGCGTTAAATATGACTTAATATGATCATATGCAGTCAGATTTTTCGAAAATTTGCGTGAAACGTTGTACAAACATGCCTTGAACCGCCTGGAAGCGGCTCGGTCAGAAAAAAAATTGGGGGGGAAACATGTTTTCCTACGGGAACGCCTGACTATTGTTGACCACTTTGAAGGCCTGTGATTGGTCTGGCCACATTTTTGGCGGTAGCGCCAGTTTTAGGTCCTTGAACAAAAATCTGGCGACGTCACCCTCTTCCACTGTTCATGGCGGTCAGTATGATACCAAATATGTGGCATTGGAGTTGCTATTGCATGCGGCATTCGTGACTGACAAAAAATTGAGTGATATGCCTGAACCAGCTCGTATATACTTTGTTTACTATAGTATAATCAATATAATAGATATGTATTCAGAACATATAT
The DNA here is from genome assembly GCA_008828725.1 of Saccharina japonica. NCBI lineage: Eukaryota > Phaeophyceae > Laminariales > Laminariaceae > Saccharina > Saccharina japonica. Next base: position 156,925 of record MEHQ01002799.1, read on the forward strand.
CGGCCAATGCGCCGAGTAATTCGACACTATTAATGAATGTCTTGACATGATCGCATCAACATTGGGAAGACGTCCATGCCCCTTTTATTTTCTGCGAGCCTACAACGCTGTGTTAACGAACGCCTGCTAAAGTACTAGAACAATGTATTGAGCAAATTTGGGACTTTAGGGGCGGAAATACCCTTCCGGGAAAATAGCGCCATGCATTTTGAGCGTTTGGAAACAAACTCTGGCATGGTTGTTCTTTATGGCAATCTGAAAACAAACGAGGATTGTCCCCTTTTTTTCGTGTGTCAGTTAAGGTCAAAGATGCCGAAAAAAAACGAAAAATAGTAAAATTGACGAAAAAGCAAAAAAACAAGAAGGTCAGTCCTCTTTTCTTTCACATTTCCATGAAGGGCAAGAGTGCCAACTTGTGTGTCGCAACCCTCTCTCAGAAACCATGGCGCAAAGTTCCGGGGCCATAAAGTCCCGCCTGTCGTTCGAACCAGCTCGTGTGATACCTGGTACCACTGCTGGTACGTATATATGATAGTCATATTCCTTTAGGGGACGGCATTATTATTGGTATACATTTGATTTGTCTAGTATTCAGGGATGATTGATGATTGTGATAGGTGTTTGTGAATTGTATGATTGAACTAAAAGCTGCACATTGTCAGATGGCAAATGGAATAATAAATGTCACATACCTGGAATTTTTTGTTTTTAGTGTTTTACTTTGTTTTAGTACCCCCCCCTCTGTCGGCGTCTCGAAACTGGCTAATTTGTAGTGGAGTGCCAGGATTTTATGTTGAATGCACCCCTGCTTGCGCCAATCAAACCTTGACGCACAAATAGCAAGCCACCTTTTCGTGTTTTTATTTTATTTGCCCCCCCACCCGACAAGGGTCCGGCTCAAACCTCGACCCCTCATAATAGCCACTAGGGAGAAGATAGCCCCCAGGGGAATACAACATATAATACATCCTGCATGATGAGGACATATAAAACCCTTCAGTACGCGCGATCGAAGTATCACACTCAGCTAGCAAAGATGAGTTTCGCCGAAATCCTCGATCGCACAGCTGTTTATTTTTTATTTTTTGAATTAACCATTTTTTTCAGGTTCACTTAATGTAGTTACCCAGTACATGATTTGCATTGACCCCCTCTGCCTGTTCCCCGCCTAAAATCGATCTACTCTTCGGTTGCCCTTTTTCATTCCAGGGGGAAGCACGAGACGGGGTGTTTCAAAGGCCGAGTAGACCCCTCTTATTTCGGAGTTTTTCTTAAATTGACCTCTCTTGAACGTAGCCCCCCCTGTATGCATATTTGGTTCACATCTTGAAACGAACACGGTACCGCAAGTACCGGTAAAAGCCATTTTTTTTATTATTATTTTATCCTCCGGCGGATGTAAAAACAAAGCTTAAGCCCTCCACACTTCCACAGAAGCCATCATACCTCTACAAAGTGACATACACCTGCTGCCGCCTGGTATCATGCTTCGTACGTAGTACGGCAAGAAGCTTTGTAACCTCTGTACCCCACTGGCTGATCCATTGACGGCACAATATTCACTAAAAAGTCACACCTGGTCAGCATGCATCATGTACTACTACGGACGGGATAGTAATGCCCGTATGGGTACAGTATTATAACACCGTACAGAGTGGTATCAATCTTGGTGAGGAATATTACTCCCGTTTACGAGTATTTACATCAGAGTCCAGACGCTAACGCTAACGCTGACACTAACGCCAACGTTGACCCTAAACCGCTACCGCAAACACTACTGAAATACGACAGTATGTATGCCCCCCCCCCCCCTCACAAGAATATATGATATATTTATAGGTTGGGTTGGCGTCGGTTGGCAACGACGCTGTAAAACACGCCACTCGCTGCGTGAGCTAGACAACCAGGGTGCCGTTTTTTTTTGTTATTTTTTTTTGGCGGTCACCAAAGCTGGCGGTCGAGTAGATCATTTGTGCGGGGTGGAGAACCTTTGTTCCGCACAAGGGGAATGGTCGTATCACGTAGTGTTAATATGGTAAGGCGTCCGCGAGGCAGTTACATAGTAAAACCCATTGCTGTCTCCGGAAGTGGCCACACCAGAAATTAAATTAACTCATTGAAGCTGTCGTCCATATGCAAGTCCGCCTCAGAGGCGGTTCTTAGCAGGATGCAGCTCACCCTCCATGCGACTCGCCCAATACCGAACACCTCACGGCGCTTCGCGCTTGGTGCTAGCAGTGTCTGCCTGGTCGGTGAAAACCCGACGTGCTCCGACCGGGCATTGTAGGGATGTGAGGGTCTATGGTCATACGACTACGGCCATGCATGAATACCGAGTACCCCCCCCCCCCTCCCCCTACTAACCCTAACCCTAACCCTACCGTGGCAAAATATTGTTAACCCCTAACGCTAATCCTAACCCTAACGCTAACCCTAACCCTAACGCTAACCCCAACCCTTACGCCAACCCTGACCTCAACGCTAACCCAAACCCTAACGCTAACCCTGGCGCTAACCCCGACCCTAATGCATCAGTGAACGGCGTGCTGCCGTGTATGTGAAGGAGGTAGCCGACGCCCTGAGCTACTGCCACTCTAAGCACGTCATCCACCGCGACCTCAAGCCAGAGAACCTGCTGGTTGGCCACAACGGAGAGGTCAGTTGTAAGCCATACAATGAATGACAACATGCTACCTTAAGGTAGAGGTGCACCACTTTGTTTCTGAGGGTATTTGGCCACTTGAGGAGAAGCTCTACACTAATAGTAAGTAAAAAAACTGATTTTGAAGAAAAAAACGAAAAGTACAACCAGGCGAACAATTCCATGGTATGGCCTGCATAGGTATGCATTAAAAAAAAAAATCATATTGCAAAAAAAACATAATGGTATTTCGACGATTTTGGGTTAACCCTTTTAGAACTGCAGTCCCGTTTTGGGGACAAATTACTTAGAATTAGAGTGGTTTGTCCCCATAACGGGACTGCAGTTCTAAAAGGGTTAAGGAGCCTTTTGTAGGTCATTCAGAAAAAAAACTGCCTTAGAAGGCAAAAAATGTACAGGAGTACCCCTATCGTGGCACGGGTCACACACTTACTTGACCATGATTGACTTTTCATGATGAATTATTACATATCATTATTCCAGGCTTGTCTTCCGACAATGTACAGCATGATGGTCAGTGCACTACTGTATTCTCGTCGTTTTTCTTGTATGATACGTTCGGCGATTTTCTTGAATGCCCGTCGGTTTTCTTGCGTGATATGTCCGTCGTCGGTTTTCTTGAATGCCCGTCGGTTTCTCTCGTATCTTCTCGTCGATTTTTTTGTGTATAGCTTTTTCCATCTTTTTGTTTCTTCAAGTTTCGGCGGTTTCTTGTACGGCAGTACCAACCAGTATAACAGGTTCGCCTGTCATCTTGCTGGGATTTTTCTTGTTGTGGTTGGATTGAAACAGCTCAAGGTCGCGGGCTTCGCTCGGGGGGTCAGTGCACGCTCCGTCCTGTGCCAGGAGCCAGACGTTTTGCGGCACGCTCCGTGGCACCTTACAGTAGTCGGGCTTCTTCACTTTTTCCGTCGGTTTTCTTGTCTGTTCGTCGGTTTTTTTGTGCCGGTGAAATTTTGCAAACATCTAACCATCGCCGACTTCGGACGGTCAGCGCACGCACGCTCCGCCCAACAGGCGTCATACTTTTTTCGGCGACACGTTCAACGTATCTTCGTCGGTTTTCTGAACTTTTCGTTGGTGTTATCTCCTCTGTCCGTCGGTTTTATTTCCTCCACCTTTCCTTCGGTCGGTGTTGTCTCCTCTGTTCGTCGGTTTCCTTTCCTCCTGTACGTGTTGGTCGGTTTTCTTGTGGCCGGTGGAATTTTTCAAACAGCTGAAGATTGCGGATTTCGGGTGGTCAGTGCACGCTCCGTCCAACAGGCGCCAGACGTTCTGCGGCACGCTCGACTACCTGCCCCCGGAGATGGTGGAGGGAAAGGTAAGCCCTACCCTTGTCGCTGTTCGCCATTTAGCCAATGAGCGAGCTCAATGCTATCAGTGAGTCACCCAACATCTCCGATAAGTATTGTAAGCCAAGCCCGACAAACAGTAAAATGGGCTTGCAAATATCAGTATGCAATATACAAGTATGTATAACACTGGACGATACAAATATATTGGGTACGAGCTCAGTGGAACAGCCTCGTAATATGGGGAAACGTTTGGGCTAAAAAGTGAAACGCCTACCGCGGCAGCATTTTTTTCAATTTCATGGGTCGGGTCGGGTCGGGTCGGGTCGGGTCGGGTCGGGTCAAGAGATTATCACACTCTCCCGGATCGGGTCGGGTCCGGTCGGGTTAAGAGACTGTCAAACTCTCACGAACCGGATCGGGTCGGGTCGGATCGGGTCACCCTTACCCGGCCCGACCCGTACTGATCTGCGAGGTTTGACCCGACCGGTGAACAGCCCTGTTTATTTTTCTATTTGTGGCCTAAATTACCCTCTGCCTTCCCCGCTTCCCCCCGGCATCATTGCTGTTTCTACGGCAGGATCACGACGAAGCTGTGGACATCTGGGCCCTGGGTGTGCTTATGTACGAGCTGCTCGTGGGAAACCCCCCTTTCGATGCTCAGGGCAACAGCGCCACCTACCGCCGCATCGTCAAGGTCGACATCCGTTACCCCCATGTGCGTACTTTTGAGCAATCCGACGGTAGAGGTGGTGGTGCCTTATAAAGGTGGTACCTTATCTTATGGGCTCCTTATGTGAGGAGCTCAATATCTTAACCGAAACATAATCTGAGCAACGCCACATAAGGGTGGTGCCTTATTCTATGAGCTCCTCTTAATGTGAGGAGCTCATCATCTTAACCGAAACACGATTTGAGCAATGTTACGGTAGCGGTGGTGGTGCCTTGTAAGGGTGACGCCTTATTGTCTGAGCTCAATGTCTCACCCGAAATCGTTACGCTCGTACTTCGAATAAGTTTTTTTTCCACACAACCCGGCCAGCATTTCTATGCGCTAGTCCTATAAACCAAATAGACTATGGTAGTAAAATGATCATACCTACTATTACGGAAGACCATAGTAAATAGGACCTACGGTACACGCATACTAAACTCTTTTTTTTACCAACAATATATGGTTATTTTTACTATTAATATGGTCCCCCGTAATAACCAGTAGTTGCTTACTTGAGGAGTATACTAAAGTAATAACCGGTCAGAAAAAATTGCCTCAGAAGGCAAAAATGGTACCACTACCGTGGGAATGCTCTTTTTAGCGGATTCGTTTTGACTATTAATAACCAAAACGGAAGTCGCGAATTAATCGTGACATAGAAGACGAGCCATTTTTCGTCCAAGTGTGTTGTTCTTGTCACGAATCTCGTGACACCGAAAGAGTTTTGAAAAACGAAAAACTCCAAGGAAATTGGTGCCACGAGTCCTGAAGGCCAAAACCGTGAAAAAAAAGGCAAGAAAGCTACTAAAATACAAAAAAACAAAACGCGCGACATGTCGCTTCTACATTCTATCTGTACACATGTTACGGTTCGGGCACTTTGTTGTTGTTACCAATCGTGATTGTTTTTGCGTTCGTTATAAATGGCTCGCAAGTGCCGATTTGAATATATCTAAGGGCCATTCTTATCGGAGCCACGAATTTTCAAAAATCCCAATATTGTTTCCACGCAATTTTCTGTATTCCCCCTTTTTCCATCCCCCCCCCCCCAAATAGTGGAATGCGAAGCCTTCCAAACAGTTTGTCCTCTGAAGAATTTCCAAACCTTAGAAAAGTTTCCTGTTTTTCCTGTTTTTCCTGTTTTTCTTGGAAAAAAATATTGGAAACTTGGGAAAACAGTTGCTCGATAAGAATGGCCCTAAAAAGGCTTTACCCTTAACCCTGCTGTGCTTTTACTTTCTGCTTGTCCTGTCCCCGCAGCACGTTACCCCCGCAGCTCGCGACCTCATCGGGAAGCTCGTCCGCAAGGCTCCTGCCGACCGACTCCCGCTCGAGTTGGTGCCGCAGCATCCTTGGATCGTCAAGTTCACTTCGAACTAAAAACCGCTGTACCCGTAGTACTTGGTACACATGGCGGCCATCGTCAATTTCACTTCACTCCCAGCTACACCGCTGTTGTACCTGGTGTATAGATAGCACCGAGGAACACTGTGTTCATAGGTCGAGAGCATCATTGAAGGCTCCTGTCTGCACATGCACCATGGGAACTTTCCGTGCCCTCATCGGGAAATTTCGCTTTTTTTTCTCTATAGTATATAGGAAATTTATGTTTGTCCATGAGAAGTTTCTGTTTTAGACTCAGTATACGTAGGAATTTCTGTGTCTCAATTTGGAAAGTTCTGGCTCCATGGGTGATGCCAACTCTCGCTGGCCTTGTAGGCGCGACTGCTGACCCGAGGTAGCGGCTGCTCGACTCACGATAGTGATAGTAATACGAGGCGCTATGGCTAAATCAGAACCCACGATAGACGCGAAAAAAAATGTATACCCACGTCTGTTTAGACACCACGTTTGGTTCTGGTTACTACTGTATTAGTACTAAAATATGTATTACTACTGTATGTCCCGCCGTAATGGTGGTTTGCTTTCGTGTGTGTGTTGGCAAAATTGTAGCTGCATATATTGTCGAGTTGGGACTGCTGTACGATAGCTTGATTTTTTTCTGTGATATAGCTTTGGCAGCGTCTCGCGAGCGGGCCAAGAGGAGTCGATGAGAGAGAGAGGGCTCGTAGTAAGAAAACGACCCCGGCGGCAAGAGGGAGCCAGGCTGAAATTGATTGACAGGAAAATACGAAATTCGGGGTTTCGACATTATATGCACAACGCGCCCATTTCTTAAATAAATACCTAAACCACCGAAATAATGCCATACTGCTTTAACTCCCCACGTTCCCACGCACGCCGGGCGTTCTATACACGGTATAGGTCACCATCCCAGCACGTAAAACGTTTTGCACTGCAGTTTTACCGGGACTACCCGCGGGTCATGACGACCATACCCGCGGGCCGAGATATATATACAGGAGCTCGTCACAAACTCACGGGTCGGGACGGGGGATCGAGTCAGGAAGTGTTCGAAATCTATAACGGGTCGGGTCTACTAATAGTCGGTTCCTATTATAGCCGCCCCCTTCGTCAGCCTATATTTTGTTAACGCGCGGTGCTCCACGCGATGGCTGCTGTCACATCGTCACAGGTGGAACGGGGGTGAAATTTCCGGGCGCGCCCGTGCTGCGATGATAGAGGTTGTACGTGTAGCCCTTTTTGGCTGAAACGTTGTCGGAATGACGGGGTTCCAAAATCGTCGTAATTTCATTATTTTTTTTGTATTTTTCGTTGCAATACGTGTATGTTTCGTTGTAAGCTTAGGCCATGGATGGGATTGCTCACCGGGCAGCACTACTTTTGTTTTCCTCCAAAATCGGTTTTCGGGTGAGAGGCATAGATAGGTCTACTCGACGAGTGACCACACCCTCAGAAAAAAAATGGTGCACCTCTAAGGGTCGTTCTTATCGAGCAACTTTTTTCCAAAATTTCCAAATATTTTTTTTGCGCAATTTTTAGGACTTCCATATTTTCCAAAAATATTTTCCAAATTTTGGAATGCGAAGCCTTCCAAATATTTTGCCCTCTGTAAAAATTCCTAATTTCCAAATAAATCCTGTTTTTTCTTGATTATGCTTTTTTTTTTGGAATTTTTTTTTGGAAATTTTGGAAAAAAGTTGCTCGATAAGAACGACCCTAACACGTATGTATGTGTCTCCGAGTACATACATACATGCTGTAGTTTCTCATGGCCCATTATGTCGCCCCCTGAACAGGGGGGGGGGGCAAGGCCAGCTATAACATGTATGTGCTGCTGGTCTCCGAGTGTAATAATCCTGCGTCGGCTGAGGTGGGGGGGGTGTTTTCATGCCCCCACTAGTGCGCTTTTGGCTGTGTTACTTACCAACTCTTACTTGTGGCCTGTGGCCTCTTTCTTGGGCTGGTGGCGCGCCGAAAGCGCCTGGGGGTGGAATCACAGAGAGATTCGCCGCCCCCGCCCTCTTCTGCTTCCGATTCTTTGGTGGTCTTGCTGGGTTGTAACGGCATCTTGTTTCTCGATATTGGTTCTGGCGCAAGCTCTGCCGCCTTTTCCTATGCCGGGACGAGACCACTATGACGAGATGAGACTTTGCTACTGTACGTCGTAGCCTTTACCCGCCCAGAGACTGAAGGGGACGGCCTTTAGGGTTTAGATGATTGGTCGGATAGACGAGAGGAAGTGGTCCAGGTCTACGTAGGACTCACTACTAAAACAAATAAATGATGGAAAGGCACATAACAGAAAAGAGGCTTCAAGTTACTGTAACTCTTCTGTCGACCAATCTACTTATTACGTATAATATGTCCCCACCGTAGATCTTATACTTTAAGTACAACAAGACTACAATAGCCATTATCTAACGTTTCTCTACGTTACACTACCCGCGTTCTTCCCTAAGCTGCCGATCGATGCAGACGCTTTCTACGCTACACAGTACCTGGTAGTAGTTAGCTGCACACCAGGTGCACACTGCAAAGATCCTTCCTGGACGTTACACTCTTCTCATTGTCCAATCATACGAGTACATACATTCTCTATTGTACTGGCCTCTCTCCAGTGTACCACAGCATTGTTAGTCGAACCGTCTAACAGCTAGCAGCGGTCTTATATCACTCGTTACGTTAGCTCCGCTTTCCGCATGGGCTTCGAGTCTCCTTGTGACAGTGACTACTGCTGTGGACAGGTGATGCAGGATGGATCTACGAGTATGCGCCTTTTGGCCATTTTGCGCTTTTTGCGGAGACTGACTCGCCCCCTTATCCCGACTATGTACCGCCACCAAACATTGCTGAAACCCTTCAAAATGTCGGCGGGGTTGTTTAAAAATTCGTTGAAAAAAATCGACTCATGCGGGTAGTTTAGTGGTGTGTAAGCCAGCCGCTGTGTCTCACTACGCCAGCCAGCGCTCGTCGGTGCTGCTTTGGAGCATAGGGCGATGCAAGGGTGAAGCCGCTGGCTTGAGAGTTGCGGAAGTATCGCGCATTGGGAGCAAGCTTGTCTGTGGACAGACTTCGACAACATTCAAAATACGCATTTTTCTACCATCATAGGGTAGTTGGTGCGTGCTGTGAGTACGCAGGCTGCTCAGCTGCGGCCGAGAAGCGTCCGCCATGGTGCCTGCAAGGGAGGTGAGCCAGCACTCCGCTGCACTTGGTAGGCCAACGGACGACTTATCTCGTTGTTTGTGCAATCGCATGCCAGCCTTTGATCGCAGCATACGCTACAGCAGTAGTTGTTATTGTTCTACGTAGATAACATCACATGGCCAGTACCTGGTATGTACATACTACTGGTGCACTGCGGTATTTTACGAAGGTACCCAATACTGCCGGTTTGCGTACTGCGTATTATATGTACTCGTGCTCGTATACTGGTGCTCGGATATACTCGCGCATCGCGCATACCGACGACGTACCGGTACGAGTCTTGGTGCGAGGTATTATATTATATGGTGCAATTACCATGACAATTGCTCTACGAGTACTGATATCGTCGAGATTAATTCTGCATGCCGGTACCCTTGTGATCGGAACAAATCGGAGCGACGTCTGACGTACTGCTGTACGACAGAGTATCGATATTTGATACCAGGTGATGCCTGTGGCCTGTGTACAGCAGCGTGTGCATTGTGTACATAAGGGAAACCATGTTACAGTAAGTTTCGCGCTGTCTTGCACAGGCGCTCCCGGTATATTCCATACGACTCCGAGTACGTATATATGCGGGGGGTATTGAGAGTAAGTACTGTACTGCGAGTACTCGCAGTATGAGCGCACTAACGTGTAAGTACTGGCGGTATCCGCAAGTACGTGACTCCTAAATACTGCCAGTACTGGCAGTATACGCCCGAAGTACTGGCAGAATGAGCAGCATCGAACGTTACAGCAGTACGAGTAGCAAACTGCCAGGTGTCCGCATAATCTCCAATGTTTTCCCCTGGAACGTGTTTTACTCCAACTCCCACTCCTGGTAGCATCTGGGTTTGATTTCTGTTTTTGCGGAAGATTGTGGATGAAACTATTAATATCAGAACGGCGCACGGCAATTGCTCCCTGCATATATGCATAATATTCACCTCATAATCCGAGTGTAAGTGGGAGTGTTGAAGAGTATTTAATACGGCGAGTACGCGCGGTTTGAGCAGCACTAACGGGTGAAATACTGGAAATACGGCCACTACTGGCAGTATCCGACTACTGCCAGTACTGTATCCGCAATACAGAACCCCAAAATACAGATCATACAGATCAGGAGTATATCTCCGCTGAAAGACCTAGGTAACGAAGCAGGAATTGATGATCTGTGCAAGCGGTGATTTATTTTAATCACGTACGTATAACCTGGAAAATTGAGCTGTACTTAATACGGGAGACCATAGTAGATAGGACCAAATGTTGTTACTATTAATAGTAAAAGTAGGTATATGTATGTATAGGTTTTTGTCTGAACCGTAGGTCCTGTTTACTACGGTTCCCAGTAATAGTTATCATTCGTAATAAACATCAGCCGACTTGACACTGCTTTATGAATCCGACGTGCTTGCTCCCTATTTCAGACGGGTTGCGCCGCATCTCCGGACGAGGCGACGGCGCGGCAGAGGCAGGAGCGGAGGCGTTTCGATGAGGCCGTCGGTAGGGTCAGCAGCTGGAGCGGGCCCGCGTTGAAGACTAGAGATGTGAGGCGTGTCTGTGTGGGTTTAAGGGCTAGTCTAGTACGGAGGAACGTATGTATAGAAATCAACACCAAACATGGGTTGCAAAAACACAGGGATGTGTATGGTTTTTGGGTCCGAGCTGGGTTTTGATGACTGTACGTAGCCTCCCGTGATAATGTAGGGTCCTCCCGTAACAGTGTAGGGTTTACAGTACGATGATAGGAGGGTCTATGGCCATACGACTACGGCCATGCATGACATTTGAGTACCGCTGCCCTCTGCCCCCCTGTTCTATATTCCACGGCGTGGACAGATACATAGTAAGCCGACAGCCTTAACCCCCTTGACGAGGGGAGAGAGGGCTGAACTGAAGTCTTATCGCGATAAAAATGCGAGGCACGAACCGTAGTGGGAGAGGAGGGAGAAGAACCTACTTTGTGACCCCCGGATCTGAGTTACGACTATTAGGGAGAAGAGAGAAAAGAAGGGCGAAGATAGTACATGGGATGGGAAAAAAAAGTAGGGATATCGACCATAGCAGCGATATATTTCGTAGTTTTATCAACATTCTACGCGCAGCGTCAGCGCCCAGCAGTACAGGCAGTAATAGGATCATGCTACGCCCGTGCGGTGCGACTCCTTGCATTGCAACCATTGTATCATGCGGCAATCGAGCAGCAGTGGCCGTTACTGTAATCGTCAACTTTCCAAATTTCCAGTCTGATGTCTCCAAGAGGGTCATAACCCACTAGCACCCCCCTCCCTACCCTCCCCTACCTGCGCTATCGGACAGCAACTCGCTCTGTACGGACTGTACAAGCAGGCGTCCTTCGGGGACTGCCGCGCGCAGAGGCCCGGCATGTTCGACGCCACGGGCCGAGCCAAGTGGTGAGAGCACACCCGTTGTATAGCCCCAACCCTTGATCCTTGAACCCTTACGTACGAGTACTCCGTGATTGTTAACCCACTCCCTTGTGGCGTCCAGAGAAAAAAAAAAACGCGCCGAATGTATTTGACGATGGCAGCATCGGGCCACACGAAAGGGGTAGGGGAAGTGTCCACGCCTCGGATAGATCATCGACCCCCGTGTGATGATCTAGCTTTTTGAAAGGGGAGATCTATCCCCGATCTTGTATATACGATTTAGCTCTTTGTTCGGTTGGACCCGTAGGCTCTGCACGATCTATATGCCTAGCGCGTGTCTCCTGGGGTGGAGCTGTACTATGCAGGTCCTGCACAGCCTGTCACAGTGGCAGGCAAGGAACTAGATGATCGAGATGATCTACATAGATCACGATCGATCTGTAGATTATCTAGATCATGATATATGTGTACATAATCTAGATCATGATCTATCTGTATATGATCTAGATCATGATATATCTGTAGATGATCTAGATCCTGATCTGTCTGTAGATGATCTAGATCATGACCTATCTGTCGAAGGTTTGGATATGTCCGAACCGCTAAATACAGGAGCTCGTAAATACAGTATTAGTGCCGGTCCCTGTATAGTGCCGGTATGCATCAGCCAACAATACCGGCACTATAGCGGCAACCGGCACTACTCCGTACACTGTCACACCGGTTTATCCCATCTGTGCCTGAGAGATTCACCGTCACCGGCACTATAGCGTTTCATGGTTTATCCTTAACCAATAGTCTAGCCCTTAATCCCGGGTGGCGTTTTAGGCCTCTCTCCCCCCACCCACACCCCAAGAGATCCTGAGATCGCGCGCACGCGACGACGACGCAAGTCGTCCTTCGCTCTCGTCTGTTCTCACCGGTGTTTGGCGGCCGGGAGTTGTATGAAATGAAGCGTTATTACGATTTCTTAACTATTTTTAAGAACCATATATAGGCGGTTTCTCGAATGGGGATCCAATAATACGCAGAAAACAAAGTTCTCTACAGTAGTTTCCAGGTGGTTTGTCCCAGGAAAGCGAAGGCGGTCTATGCATGGGTTACGTAACCCCTTCTTGCGTATAACCCTGAACCAACTCGCTCCCCATATCACGTATTTCTGTTTTTTTCCCCCCGCCCTCCCACTCACCCATCCGGGCTCGTATAACATGTTTTATCTTTCGTTTTTTTTCAGGGCGTCTTGGGATTCGTGTCGAGGGCTAAGCGCTTCTGAGGCGATGAGGCGTTATGCGCAGGGGGCCGACAGTTTATGTCCCCCCCAACGCCCCCCCCGCCATCTCGCCGCTGGAGCAGCCTGGGAAGAAGAGGTAGAGGAGGAGGAGGAGGAGGGAGGGGGTGAGGAAGATGACAACGTGGAGGAGGAGGAGGGGGGTGGAGGTAGGGAAGAGGAGGGGGGGAGGGGGGAGGGGAAGGGGGGAGTACCCAATATCAGTGGCCTTCGGAATGGAAACCCCTCCGATTATCTCGGTAACGCCCACGCCCAAAGCAACAACGACGACGCCTCCCATGTTGACGGAAAACCTACCGACGGCGGCATGTCGAGGGGCTCAAGAGTCGCCCCCGGTTCCGCTGCCCTGGGGATAGTACCGGGAGCCAGGCATGCTGGGAGGCGGCGGGGAGATTTCGCGCGTCGTCAGGAAGTGGAACTCCTTCCTGAGGCACGTTCGGGTTGGGTGGCGCCTGGTACAGAGGTCGCCGGAGGTCGGGGGTTCAGAGTACCGGCGGCAGCGGCCGCGGTGGCAGCAGCAGCAGCAGTAGCCGCGGCGTTAATGATTACGGTTCTTCTTGGAGGAGAGGGGAGGCGTGGGGTCGGTGGCGAAGTGGGGGCGTGGCAAGAGGAACGGCGTCAGCACCAGCAAAATCAACAGCACCACTACCATCAACATGGTAGTGTAGCTGGTTGGGGCTACCTCCTCGCCCATCTGGTGGGCCGTCTCTCGGGGGTCTTCGCGCTCGTCCTAGCGCTGGCGGGGGTAGCCGCCGGGTGCCTCTGGTGCGCGGTGCGCGTGGCGCGGTGGCGCGAGGAGATATTCGCGGGGAGCCCCTTGGCCTCCGAGGCGCTGTCCCGCGCAGCCGCTCTCGGTGACGACGAGAACGCCTACGCACAGGGCACAGCAGCAGCAGCAGCAGCTCTCGACGACGCTGGGGAGTTCTACCCAGAGGTGGGCGTGTCGGCATCAGGTGCGGCGATGGACGATGGGGCGGCGGTGGCGGTGGCGGATGGAGCGGCGAAAACAAGCGCAAAAAAATCGGGAGCTCACCCTGGGGGCGGGCTTAAGGACGACGCGGTTGACGACGACCCGGTCGGAAATATTTTCAGGCCTGGCACGCGTGCGTCGCGAGAATTTTGCCCTCCGCCGTCGATGACGGACGATGGAAACCTTTTTGCGGGGGTGGGGGTCGGGGTCGGGGCGGAGGCGGGGGTTGGGGTGGAGGAGGGGGGGGGGTGCGGGGTGGTGCGTGTTTTTGATGGCGTGACGGGTCTTGTCGGGCAGATGGTTCTCTTCGACTTGCTCCGTCAAGGGGAAGCCGTTTCTAGAGCATCCAGGAATGGGCGTGAGGGTAGGTTTCAAGTGGAAGAGCGGGGGGGGGTCATGAGCGCGCGGGGAACGAGGTCAGCGGCGGGGGAAGCAGCGGCGTCGGGTGGTGGTGGTGGTGGTGGTGGGGATGGCGGACCGGCCTCGAGCGGGCTGCGGAGGGTGGTGGTGCTGGTGAGGGGCAAGAAGGGCATGGCCGCTTCCGATCGGCTCGCTACGATAAGGGATAGCCCGATGTTCCGCCCCCTGCGGGAGAGCGGAGCCTGGGTGGACGTGGAAGAAGATGGAGACGAAGGACAAGGCCAGGAACAAGGGGCCGAGGACGCGGTCGGCGTTAGCGCTGGCGAAGCGCCAAATAAAGCAAAGAGCGGTGTATCGGACACCACCGCCGCCGGTGCCGGCGCCGCTGATTACACGGACGACAGCAATCACGACGACGCTGGTGATGGTGGTGGTGGTGGTGGTGCATCGGGAGTTTCACGTTCCGCTCCGTTTTCTGGAAGCTTCTGCCACCGCAGCAACAGAAGCAGCAGCAGCAGCAGCAGCAGCAACCGCAACCGCCGCAGGTGCCTTTCTCCTTTCATCTCACAGCCTCTTTTACTTGCTCACCCCACCATTTTTCTGCTCTGTTCACATGCTATCAAACGTCTTCCCCATCCCCTTGCTCGCTGTGGTCTTGACCGATTTGTTCCATCCTTCTACTGCCCTCGCTCCTGCGCTGTCCCTTTCCATGATCGTTATTCGGTTGTACCCATGCTTTTCCAACAGCTCGGAAAATTGCTCTAAGCGGCGGGTGTTAGGGGCGACGGTGATCGCGGTAGAGGGCGAGCTGGGGGTGGAGGGGCTGGGGTTGTCGGCGGAGTCGCGGTCGCTGCTGTTGGAGGCGGGGGTGACCCACTCGCTGCACTGCGCCGCGAGCGTGAGCTTTAGTGAACCCCTGGCGAAGGCGACGGCGACAAACGTTACCGGAGCTCTTCGGGTCGCTGCCCTTGTTGCCTCCTGGCCTTCTTGCGGGTGAGAGAGTGGGAGGGGTATGTGTCAGTCACAATTGCGCAGGACTACCGAATATTGTATCGTACAACTAAGCCACCTTTACCTTTGTTTTAAATTTCAAACAAGACCCCCCCCTGCCTTCGTACAAGCAATGCCTGCCTGGTCTGTGAAACCCGACGGGCTCCTTCCCGGCATTGTAGGGATGCGAGGGTAGGGTCTATGGCCACATGACTACGGCCATGCATGATGGCATGAGTACACCCCCCCTTGGCGCAAGCATTGCCTACCTGGTCGGTGAAAACCAGACGTGCTTCGTCCCGGCATTGTAGGGCTACGAGGGTCTATGGCCACACAACTACGACCATGCATGATGGCATGAGTACCCCCCCCTAATTGCCGCCCCCTCCCGCCTTCCAGGACTCTGGTGCACGTCTCCACCGCGTTTGTCCACGGCAGGGCAACGGGAACATCGTTCTGTCCCCTCCCACAGGAACTCGCCGACCTTGGTGGTAGAAACCCCGAGCTTATCTACCGTAGCGCGAAGTGCGCTCCACCAGAACCCACCTCCTTTTTCAGCCGCGGTGGAAGTCGCGGCGGCGGCGGCGGCGGCGGTGGTGGTGGTGGTGGTGGCAGTCGGGGATCGAAACCGGCAAACGTAGCGGCGGACGCCATCGCCGACCTGGGCTACCCCAACACGTACGCCTTCACGAAGGCGCTGGGGGAGCATCTGCTCGTGAGGGCGCTGGGCGTGCACAACCATAAGCTGGACAAGGCTAACGCTAAGGCTGCGGGGAGCGAGCGGGGTGAAGGGAAGGGGGCGGGCGCTGGCGGGCGCGGTTCGGCGGCTATGTCTCCTGCGGGTGGTGGTGGTGGTGGTGGCGCTGGTGGTGGTTCTTCTCGCTGTCGTCTAAGGTTGCGCATCGTGCGGCCGAGCATCGTCGGGCCGTCTTGGGTGTTTCCATGGCCAGGCTGGACGGGGGATCAACCTTCCACAGTTACAGGCAAGCGGGAAGCAGCGCGTGGGGTGCTTTGTGCTTTCTCTTTTCTCTATCTCTCTGTGTCTACGAGTATCTCTAGCTCTTTCTCTCTACTCCTCTTTGTATCTCTCTCTTCTTTTTTTCTCTCTCTCTCTCTCTCTCTCTCTCTCTCTCTCTCTCTCTCTCTTTCTCTTTCTCTCCTCGCCTTTCTGTTTCTCTGTATATTTATCTCTCTGTCTGTCTTCTGTCTGTCTTCTGTCTGTCTGTCTCTCTCTGGAAACTCTCGAAACTCTCTGTCTCAAAAAGCTCATCGTGCCACACCTCATCGTACCATACCGTGCTGTACCGTGCCGCACGGCATCGCACCATACTGTATTGTTCTGTACCGCACTGCTGTACCGTGCTGTACCGCACTGCACCGAAGCGTACTTTGTGTGACGTCACATCATGTAGTGTACACCGCACCGCAGTGTCCCATGTATAACGTAGAGTACCATAAACATATATGCGATGTCGTGTTACACTGCACCGTACCACACAGTAGCAGTACTTTTCGTAACGTACATACCATGCCGTACTGTACTACCGCTGTACTGCTGTATCGTAGAGTAGCGCAACGTAATGCAACGCACCAAGCCGTATTGTACTGCACCGTACCGCATAGTAGTGCATCGCACAGTACCAGGATGACTTGCACTGTACCCTGCTGCATACCAGGTACTACCGTAGTATGTATAATACCATACCGCTTACCAGGTACCTGGTACCTGGTTTTGGCGTAAGGTACCATAACGTACCGTACCGCATTGTACTGTACCTGACCGCACAGTACCGCAACATGCCGTGCTGTACTGCACGGTTCCCGTACCATTCGCGGCCGAACGGCGCTCCTGAGACGTTTCTCCTCCGTGGATCATGTCGGGCTGTCCACCTCGGCGTTCGGCGAATCTCGCGTACTCTTAAGTTGATTTTGTTTGTTTGTTTGTTTGTTTGCTTGTTTGTTTGTTTGTTTGTTTGTTTGTTTGTTTGTTTGTTTTTGTTAATGTATTTATTTGCATTCTTAATCTTGAGCACCGAGTCCTATTGTTTTTTTGTTTTTTTTCGTTTATTTTATTTCTTTTGTTTCTTTTTGAAATTCCATTTGGCTTTTTTATTTTTATTTTCGTTTGAAGTTTGGTTTTTTGTTTTTCTTCCTTCTGTTTTGCGTGTGTTCCAGGCTGCCTGGTGCTGATCCTCCAACGGACCGTCAAGACCTTCCGCTTGGGCCCTCACCCCGCCCCGATCATCCCGGTCGACGTTGTCAGTCGAGCGATCGTCCACAGCGCGCTCGGGTGGGGAGGGCCCTTAACCACCGCCACCACCACCACCACCACCGCGACTACCGCTAGCTCTACCGCCACCACGCCGGCTACCGCCGCTGTCGCGGCTAGCCCGTCCCCGCTCCTCGCCGAGTCGGAAGATACGGGTGCGATATCGGACACCGCCAGCGACATCCACGCTGACGGTAAGGGTTTTCGCTTTGGTACTCAGAACGCCCACATCTCCATCACCACCCCCACCACCACCACCACCAGCCCCACCACCCCCACCACCACCACCACCACCACCGCCATCATCACAACCACCACCGCCACCACCACCACTGCCGCCCACCGCTTGTCTTTCCACGAGCACCGCCTCTTCGTAAAGCATCGTCCTTTTTTGTTTTTCGTTTTTGTTTTCCCCCCATGAAGGTGGAAGGGGAACAGGATCAAGGTGAGCATAGCCAAGGGGGACTACATGCAGAGGCTTAAGGGGGAGTGGGAGGAGGCAGCGAAGGCCGCAGAAGCCGCGGCAGCGCTCCGGAAGGGAGCGGTGCTCAGGAAGGGGACGGGGGAAGAGGAGGATGAGGCATCTCGAAGCACTGAGGGGTTGGGATCGGAGATTGGGGTGGCGGCAGGGGTGGTGGGGGCGGGGGCGGCAGGGCATGCGGCTTATAAGGCAAGGCCTTCGCTGCGGCTTCGACGGAGGCCCGGTGAGATTTTGCCTTTGGCTTAGTTCCCACTCACAGCTGTACTCACGTCTTAGTTGGGAGGAGTTAGAACAGGATAAGATTGCAGTGGTGTACCTGGTAAAGGTTTTATCTATTGGTAGAGCTGTGTGTCTGCAGGATTTTCACGACTAGTAACTGTTACGTAGGTGCCGTTCACCAACTAACTAACTAACCGACTTTAATCGGCAAGCTGGCTGGCGAAGACAGCTGACACCCAGTCGGACTTGCCAGCTTAATTCAGGCGAGCGAAGCGAGCCAAATCAGCCCTCCCCAAACGAGGGACCCCCGCCCGAATATTTAAAACTTGTATCCCGTATTCAACAATCATTCCTACAAATACGTATGGAAACCCAGTGTAAATCAGATAGTCGGCACTTCCGGAAAACGACTATTGGTCCGACTTAATATCTAGTTGGTGGCTTAAGTCCTCTCGTGTCGACTCACAGCTCTAGGTTCAGCTGGATGGCCAGCCAACTTTTGCCGACTTAAATAAGTCGAGCGAAGGGAGACACCGGTCAGCCCTCCCCGGCCGAGGGGGGCCCCGCCCAACGAAAAAGCAAAAAGCGTATCCCGCATTCAGCAACCCTTCCTACAAGCATGGANGAAGGGGAAGGGGAAGGGGGGGAAGAGGGTTGATGTCCTCTTTGAGGCTGCTGGACCGGCTGGCAGCGTTACCGTCGGTGTACGAAGCCTTCACGTGGCGTCAGTACTTTTTCGACTCGGCCCTGCGCGTCCCCGGGACGCTGACGCCGGAGGGGTACACTTTGGAGACCGCCCTGGCGTCGGAGCTGCTGCAGCGGGCCCTGTGAGTTTGTGGTTTGTTTGAAGATATGTGGATTTTGGTGAACTGTGCGTCTTGTCTTGTCTTGGCTTGGCTTGGCTTGGCTTGGCTTGTTCTCAATGGTCTAGTAGGTAATTTTTTCTTGAACTTGTAAAAATATTCAACACCGCCATTTTACTTTTATTTGCTCTGATCCTATCATGCCTTTTGACCTGAGCCCCTCCAAAGTTGCCCTCAATATAGGGGTACTGTACCTTTTTTTGGCCAAAACATTTCTGACTGATTATTAGTGACTATTACTGACTATTAGTATACTCCTCAAATGAGGAACTACCCAATAAGGCATACGCCTTATATGGCATGCCTTATCGTTGATCCCATTTTTGTCTTACAATATAATTCGAATAATACTTAAGACTCAAGACAGGCCGAGGCTGAGCGTCTATTGTTGATGAACATTATTTTTTTTTACTTGCTAATAGTATAGAGCTCTCTCAAGCGAGCCTGGAAAAGCGTACATGGATGCTACCTCTATACTGGTGTAGCTGGTCCAAAATTCATGTGAGGAGCTTCCGAAACGTAACATGCTCCGCTGACCGACCCCACTAATCAGGGTTCGCACAGTTTCCCGTCTGAAACGGTACTATGTAGTATGTCCCTAAATATAAGTACCGTTTGTATACTAATATTTAATCAAAAAGGTTATTATATATTGGGACAGAGTGGTATGTGTTATGTGGAAAAACATAATGAGCACCCCAACTGCTGTTGAAGTTATCTCTATTAGGAGTAGGAATGGTGCTCCGTCTCGAAAGAGATGCGTGGTCAATGGTCAAATGACTATGGCAAGCAACA
The DNA here is from genome assembly GCA_008828725.1 of Saccharina japonica. Lineage (NCBI taxonomy): Eukaryota > Phaeophyceae > Laminariales > Laminariaceae > Saccharina > Saccharina japonica. The sequence goes on from MEHQ01002799.1 coordinate 176,773, forward strand.
AATGAGTACGCGCCCCCCCCTCCCCCCCTCCCCCCATTCGAAGCTGTCATCCATTGCAAGTCCGCCTGACAAGCGGTTCTTCGTAGAGGATGCAGCTCACCCTTCATGCGACTCGCCAAACACCTCACGGTGCTTCGCGTTCGGTGTAAGCAGTGTCTGTCTGGTCGGTAAAAATATGACGGTCTCGGCATTGTAGGGATGCGAGGGTCTATGGTTATACGACTACGGCCATGCATGACATGAGTACCCCTCCCCCCCCCCTGGGGGAGAAAAAAAAAGGCACAAGGGCTGGCTGGGCTCAGTGGGAGTAGAGGTCAGAAACATCAGAGGTGATGCGGGGCGCCGGGTCCATCTGCACCGTGTGGACGAACTGCTCGGGGATGGGCATCTCCATCTGCTCGTCCGTCCCAGGCTTGGGGAAAGCCACGTTCATCTCGGAAGACTAGCGTAACGCCGGTCGAAGCAGAAGCCGAAAGCAGTGGAGGAGGAGGGGCGGGGGGGGGGGGGGGGGGGAGAGGGAACAGGTTAGGGGTCAGGGGCAAAGGCTTGCACACGTCGTGCAGATGATCTACAGATAGATCATGTACAGATAGATCATCTAAAGACCCTAACCTGCCGTCAGGATATACACTGTGCATGATCTGAAACATATACCTCGTAGAACAGATCTAAAGTTGTGCAGGACCTGCGGAGTAATACCATACAAGCCAGGAAACACGTCCTATACCTAGTATACCACTATGTCCCGAAATATAAGCACCGTTTTGATTGAATAGTAATGTACAAAAGTTGCTTATATTTCGGGACAGAGTGGTAGCCTGTAGTAGACCATGCGGACTTTTCCAGGTACCACTCTGTCCCGAAATATAAGAACCATTTACACATTAAAATTCAATTAAAAGGTGTTTGTATTTCGGTACAGAGTGGTATGCGGCTCCCACTACTGGCAACATCAATTTAGTTAGATCATAAAAGCATCAGGATATACATCTTCCCTTGAAAAACGGCCTATGGATCACGGGATCGGGAATTGACGACCTAGATCACGACAGTCTGTCCGAAGTGTTAAGAGACCGAACTGCGGCCTCCGATAGCTGGCATCTTTGGTTAGGGAAGGGAAGGGAAGGGGAGGGGGGGGGGTCTGTGTTTTTATCTCTCTCTCGTGTGGGCATCTACTGATCGCGCTTTCTCGACGGAAGCGAGCGTTGCAATTCAAGTAAGTCTGGGGCGATCCCCCGTCCCTCCCTCCCTCCCTCCCCCCCTCCCTCTCTCCCGACTGCTTGACCTCGAGAGAAAACACTCCAGGCGGCGTTCACGCCGATTGACCAGCTAGTGTCGATAACGAATCCTTCTCGGACATCAAAAGCACGAAACCAGACGAGACAGGCACCGACTCTTTCACCTTTTTCACTCAGGGCCTCTCGATATCGTCTGGCTAGCAGGCTTCGCTCCGAGACCAGGTCATATCGGAACATTTGTCACAAAAAAATACAGGGTGCGTAGGCCTGGTTAGGAACTCACGCATTCAGACGGCCCAAAAGTCCCACCCCCCCCTTATGGTACACACAAAAAACCGCATATTTCCCTATTTTCTACTAACATTATTTGGTCCTATTTACTATGGTCCCCCCCCCCCCCCCCCCCCCCGCATTTTGAAGCACAAAAGAGGAAAATCCCTTCCACCTTTTTACAGCAGCAGCAGGTCAGATCATGATCTACAGCAGCAGGTAAGATAATTATGTTCCACTCAACCCCTTGAGAGCTGGTCCCACGTGTTTAGGGACAAACTACTTCGAATTAGTGTAGGATAACTTTTTCAGTTCTGAATGGGTTAACCTAGATCTTCGGGCAGATAGATTTCCCTCCTCGGTAAGATCTATCTACGTATATAGATCATGTTGCCAGGCAGAAGCCGTACAACGATCCGGCGTGGTCTAGTATATGCTTTCCTGCGTTGGGTCCGTACCTGCACAGTACAGTACAGTACAGATCCTGCACAGCAAATCGTGACGGTCGATTGGGACCGTGATCTGCCCGGCGTAGTTGGTACTGGTATTGAATACCAGGTACCAGGTACGGGTACGAGTTAAGCGACGCTCGCCAATTTACATGGCTGCCTAAAATACTGGGGCTTCTTTTTAGCAGAGGGCTTTTCACGGGGTCAGGTAAAAACCTCGCGGGTTGGGTCGGGCCGGGTCGGGCCGGGTCGGGCCAGGGTGACCTGGTCCGACCCGTGCGATTTTGAAAACTTCCTCACTTCGACCCGACCCGACCCGACCCGACCCGACCCGACCCGACCAGTGAGATTTTACAAACCTCCTGAACCCGACCCGTGGGTCGGCAGCACGACCCGTGAAGAGCCGTGCTAAATATATCCGTTCGTTTGTTCCTTTGAAGAAAAAAACTCCGGCGGAATGGTGAAAATGAATTCTGGAGGGCAAAATGTGTTTTGATACGATATACCGCAGTTCCATATTTCGATATGTTACACACTCGAAAAATCCGAATGCTTTATCCCAACACTGTTTTCATACTCGTATTGGCGTATCGTTTAATCGGTCCATTGCAGGAGCGTTTTTCGTACAGCGAGGAAAAGGAGAATCCCGCTCGGCCCTCCGCCGGCGGCTGGAGGCGCTCCGAACCGCCGGAGACCGTTCTCGTTCTCGGGATAGTTCTCCGGAAAATTCCCCGGAAAATTCCCTGGACCTTCCTCAGGAGCACGAGCGACCACCCGCGAGCCTTGGCGGCGGGATCTCTCGCGACAGAGCGCCACAGCAGCAAAACACAGTGCTCCCTGGTGCGCACATTGACCCCACTGCTACTAACAGCGGTGCCACTAGTTCTGCTGGAGATGGAGTTCACGGGGGTGCTGGAAGCGGCGGCGGAAGCAGTGGTGGTGGTGGTGGTGGTGGTTGCGGCGCCGGTGGTAGTGAGGACAGACTAAGTTTCAGCAGCCGCGTGCAACAGGAAGAGGAGGAGGGGGAACTAGAGGGAGGAGGAGGAGGAGGAAGGGGAGGAGAGGGGAGTGTGGTCGTTGTTCTGGTGCCCACGCACCGATCGTACCTGGACTTCGTGCTGGTGTCGCTGATGTGCGCGGCGATGCGGTCCTTGCCGGGGCTGTCGTGGCTGAGAGTGCCGAAGGTGGCGGCGGCGGACGGACCGTTTGGCGAGGAAGGCACTCCGCTGAGATGGTTCATGGAGAAGCTAGGTGAGCGGTCATGCTTTAATCAGGGCTACTAATCACGGGTCAGATCAATCCTCGCGGGTCGGGTCGGGTCGGTTCGGGTCGGATCGGGTCGGGTCGGGTCGGGTCGGGTTGGATCAGGGTGACCTGGTCCGACCCGTGAGATTTTGAAAACCTCCTGACCCGACCCGACCCGANGACATCCCTGTGGCTATTCCTATACCATGACCGTACCTGAACGTCAAGAGTATCTGCTGTCTTGAGGACTGCGTAATACCAACGGATAGGTTTCGAGTTGAACGGACAGAGGGCCAACGTTGTTAGCATCGGAGTTCGTGGAAATATGTACCCCCCCTTCCTACCCAAACGCGTACAATATTGACCCCTGGATATTTTTCCACATTGCCTTTGCTAACCTCCCTCAACACACGCGTGTTTGCCTGCCGTGATACGCTGTTTACCCTTGACAGAGTGTAGATTCGACAACGACTGCCTGGACGACACGTGCTGCACGGAGAGCGGGCAGTGCTCAAGTGAGTGTGGCGTAGATCACGTCAATGCGCTGAACCTCAGCACTAATGTATTGCAAGCTGGAAACAGTATCTACCCGCTCTATTGTTATGTTGTTGGGCTTCGGTGTTGGTGGTCGATAGGCTGTTGCTGACCCTCGTCCGGCCGTATCGGTGACGTTTCCTGGCAGTGGGAACGCGTCGTACAAAAATACCCCCGCACATGATGCCAAAGCGTCGGGCGATACGTGCTTACCTGCGGACCGCCTGAGCTGTGCCCGTCAGACTCTACCACTGTACTGTGCGAGCGAACCTTTAGGCTGAATCGCCACATACGCACTAATTGTTGTCCCTACGCATATACCGTCGCGTAATCTCTCCGCGTGCCCTAAATCTAGCGTTGGAGAAGGACGCCATGCTACCGGGCGAGGCTGCAAACGATGCATGTGAATGCTTGTTCAACACCCTCAACGACGACGGCGTTTGCGGTGAGCGAGAGTGACGGCGAGATTACGCATGCTACGGTAGCCTGCATGCAGGTGCACCATGATAAGGTTTAGCCTTCGGAGGGTGGTTACTTGAGGAGCCCTGTACGTCACCCAAACACTGAGTTTGGAGGACACCAAAAGTGCCCTCCCCGATGAACGATGCCATGGCCTAACTATTCGATGAACAACATCGCCGCAAAGGGACGGAAGACCGACGAGTTTAGGTCAAGGGGGCCTGCGCATGCAGGCAACAATTCCAGCCAAAGCTTGCTACCTCGATCGTAGTACGCGTCAGGATATCGGTGTCGAACATCGGCGTTTTCTTTTTTTGTCCATCCCATTTATTATCTTCGCACTTCCGTCTTTCTCCCTCCCTAGTCGTTACTCGGGTCCGGGGTCACAAAGTAGGCTCCTCTCCCTCCTCCCCCACTACGGTTCTTGCCTTGCATTTTTATCGCGAGAAGATTTCAGCACTTTCTTCCCTCGTCAACTCTCGTCGAATTTTTCTTGTAGGTTAATAATCTGTAGCTCGTACGTAGCGAGTATCACAACGTGAGAACGTCAGCGGACATGAGAATTGCATTATTTAATAGTAAAGCACTCGTTGGGTAAATGACGTATCTTACATACATACAAACCCATAAAACACTCAGCACAATGTTCATGTGTTCGGTCGTGTGCAAAAACATGTGCTACTGTATTAACACAAGTTACGTAGCAGATAACGTACATCACCAATCTAACACCAACATTATGGTTACTCCTGTGTTACGTAGCTCGTACGTGCGAACTATGCAGATTAACTTGTGACACGTTACATGTATACTTCGTGTACTTCAGTTGATGGATACCGACCTGTGCAGATCTACGCAACTATTACGGGGTGGGCTAATGTAGTAAATAGGACCTACGGTACACACTAAAACCCATACATTTACCTATTTTTACTTAACAATATTCGGTTCTATTTACTGTGGCCCCCCCGTGTAATACTCGTAGCAAACTGGTTGCAACGATCTCATGACCCATGCTCAACGCCGGCGCGATAGGTGGACTGCGGACGCTCTCACCGGCCGCGTTCGGCTGGGAAAGGTCTTCATGCGAGCGCACGAGCCGGTCGTCCTCTACCCGGGAGGGGATGTCAAGGCGGCGGTGCTCGAGGTACTTTTAAGAGGCATGCTGCATGCAAATAGCGGTCCCAGTGACACTTTTTTTGGCGCAACAATGGTTGATAGTGAGGAACTTCGTACAGTACACAATAAGGCATTCCTAAATTTGTTTTACCATTTGGTTTTGAACGATATAATAAGGTCGAGCTTAAGCGTCCATTTTGTTTTATCTTTGTCAAACTCGTTTTTTTTGGGGGGGGGAGATATTGAGCTCCTATACTATCATCAATCGAGTATCATGATCATGATCATATCCTCTAGAGAAAGCTGGTGTTATGTACATACCTCTACCCAGTAGTGGTCCCCTGCTGATAGTGAATATTTATAAGGTAGATTTTGCATGCAGTACTCGTAGTACAGATCCGACCCAGGAAACATGTGATATAATAGGTCGTGCAGATTATTGTATACCTGGTAGGTCCCATCCGGCAACATGAGCTAGATCATACAGATCATACAGATCATACAGATCATACAGATCATACAAGGTCGAGAATTGACCCGCCTTGGAATATCTAGTTCATCAAGTAGGAATTGCCTATATCATCTGTCCGAGGTGTCTGAGGTGCGAAACGTTTTGCTTGCAACAGGCGAGGACACAGCAGTAGTAATCCCCCCCGTATCTGCTTGGTCGGTGAAAACCCGACATGCTCCGTCCCGGCATTGTAGGGATGCGAGGGTCTATGGTCATACGACTACGGCCATGCATGAAAATGAAGTACACCCCCCTATATTATACCTGGTATATAGGTTGGGTTGGCGTCGGTTGGCATCGACATTGTAAAACACGCCTCTCGCTGCGTGAGCTAGACAACCAGGGTACCGTTTTTCTTTTTTCGGTGGTCACCAAAGCTGGCGGTCTTGTTAGATCATTTGTGCGAGTTTGAGAACCTCAACTCCGCACAAGGGGAATGATCGTATCACGTAGTGTGTATATGGTAAGGCACCCACGAGGCAGATACATATCATAGTAACACCCATTGCTGTCTCTGGAAGTGGCCATACCAGAAATTAGGATAATTTCATTGGAGGCTGTCGTCCATATGCAAGTCCGCCTCACAGGCGGTTCTTAGCAGGATTCAGCTCACCCTCCATGCGACTCGCCCAATACCTCACGGCGCTTCGCGCTTGGTGCAAGCACTGTCTGCCTGGTTGGTGAAAACCCAACGTGCTCCGTCCCGGCATTGTACGGATGCGAGGGTCTATGGCCATACGACTACGGCCGTGCACGACATGAGTACACCCCCCTTCCCCTCTTCCCATTCCCCTCCCTGTCTCATCAAAACCTTTCGCGTTGGTTCTGTTTTGTGTCAACAGGTGAGGGAGCGCCACCGTTCGGGCACCGTGGTCACCCCTTACCACCTTCGCGCGGCGAGCGAGCACCTCGGCCTGGCCGAAAGCGACCTGCGAGAGTGCCTGCGTGAGGCGGGCGGCGTCGTGTGGGAGGATGGCTCGGCCGAGGACGATCAGGTAAAAAAAAGTTTTTTTTTTGTTTTATTTTGGAGTAAATATGTGTAAGTATTTTCTATGTATTGCGGGGGGGGGGGGGCATAGTAATCAGAACCAGGTATGGGTCCAAAAAGCAGGTGTCCCCTGATTACTACTGTATGTTCCCGCGTAAGTATACATACATCGGCTGTGAGTTCGGCCGATTAACTATTAATAGTCCACACCTCGGGCAGATGATGATCTATCTATCTATCTATCTATCTATCTATCTATCTATCTATCTATCTATCTATCTATCTATCTATCTATCTATCTATTTATCTATGTATTTATCTATCTATCTATCTATCTATCTATCTATCTATCTATCTATCTATCTATCTATCTATCTATCTATCTATCTATCTATCTACAGTATCTATCTATCTATCCATCTATCTATCTATCTATCTATCTATCTACTGTAGATCATCTAGTTCCTCGCCCGCCGTTGTGAGAAGGTTGTACCGGGTAGAAGTCGTACAGCTCCAACCCAGGAACTATGTGCTAGACCATGCAGAGTATACTGTTGTACGACTCCCACCCGGCAACATGAGCTAGATCAGATCATACAAGATCATACAAGATCATGAACTATCTTTAGTAGGTCATGAAACGGGAATCGATGATCTATCTGATCTATCTGTAGATGATCTGTCCGAGGTGCGAAATTGTCGAAACTCAGTTTTGCAAGCTGCGTGATAAGCCGACCGGGCGTGTTGTACATTCGTTTCTCGTGGAGTATATATCGGTGCTGAACAGGTAGTGTGTAGATCGTATATATCGTATGATATAAAAACGATTTGCTTCCTGCCACTGCTTGTGGCGTGGTGTGGAATTTGTTTGGAACTTGTACTGTACGTGTATACCGCTGTGTCCCAAAATGCAAGACATAATGCTTAATCCAAAAGGTCCTTATATTTCACGACATAATAGTATACTACTTGTATTAATAGTAGAATAGTGTAGCTGTCGTTAGGAGCTCGCGCATCAGGATGTTTGAAACTGTGGTCAATTTGTATGCGCTGGGAAGTTTTGTGGCAACGAAAACGTCACCAGTCCGGACTTTAGATTTCTTTTTTCGGAGATTGTGCCACGATCATTCGTAGATTTTAGGCTTCGGCGATCCCGAAAGGGGTCCACTACTTTTACCACGGGGGGGCGCGTGTTTGCCTTCGAAGGGTAGCGCCTGAAATTTCTGAGACTCCTCACTTGATTATAGTATAGGATGCTGTTTTTGTTGCCCTCACATGAACACTACGACTACGGCCATGCATAACATGAAGTACCTCCCCTCCGTCCCGGCATTGTAGGGATGCGAGGGTCTATGGTCATACGACTACGGCCATGCATGACAATGAAGTACACCCCCTAACCCCTTCCCGTCCCCCCTTCGAACGATGCTTCTTTGCTTCGCAGGGAAACCCGTTTGCTCTCGAACACGCTCAGGGGGGGGCAACACCACCACCACCACCACTACTGCCACCGCCACTAGCGCCAGCGCTGCTGCCACCTCCGATAGCGGCAAGGAAAGCAGCAGCAGCTACTGCAGCCTTGTCCTCACCCCCACCCTCATCCTCCTCAGCCCTTCCCTCAAGCTTAGCCTCAACGCCAGGCTTACCACCGTCACCTGGCGGCTTCGAACTCAGCAGCAGCAGAGTCCAACCGCACCCTCTTCACCATCACCGCCGCCGCCGCCGTCGCCGTCGCTTCGCCAGCGACGTCCCGGAAGCATCGCGGCGTGCCTCGGCCGCTACCCCACCATCTGATGAGACAGAGGCATGGATGAGCCATCTGCAGTGGCTGCACCTGCTAGAGCCGCAGCTGCGACGGTCGAGGCTGGCTGGCTGGGCGGACTGGCTCGTCCCCCCTCCTCCCTCTCGTTCGTTGTCGCCGGAGATGGCGGTGGTGGTGGAAGCGGTAGCGGTGGGGACGGTGACGGGGCGAGGGGGGAGGGAGATGGAGGGGTGTGACAGGAGGGTCGACGGTGGCCTTGCTGTCGGTGAGGGTAGCCTCGCCGTCGGTAAGGGAAGCCTTGCCGTCGGTAAGGGTGGTAGCCTTGCTGAAGGTGATGTTGCAGTCGGTACCCTTGTCGAAGGTGACGTTGCTGTCGGTAATCCGGTCGACGGAAACGTTGCTGTCGGTAGTGGTCTTACCGACGGAGGCGTTTCTGTCGGTAATCTTACCGCGGGTGGCGGAGGCACTTCGCCGGACGCACCTCTCTCGGTCGACCTCACCCCGTCCGCCGCGTCCTCGTCTCTGTCGTCTTGGGTGATCGACCCGTCGCCATCTGCTTCTGCTTCTTCATCCGCACCGCCATCATCATCATCGTCGTTGTCTTATTCTTCTGGTCCGCCCTCCCAGTGCGAGGCCCGAGCTTCTGATGACGATGTCGAGCGAAGACCTCTCAGGACTGGCGGTAGTGGGAGCGGTAGTGGTGGCGGTAGAGGTAGCGGTAGCGGTAGCAGTAGAGGTAGCGTTTGCAGTAGCGGTGGTGGTAGCGGGGGCGGGGGCGGGGGCGCGACGGAACGAGTGCTGGAAGCCGTGCTACGCGAATTCGACCGCGCCGAGAGAGCGGTCTCGGACGCCCGGAAGGCGCTGACCGACCGGGGATTTTCCGAACCCAACCCCGGCCACGTGCTCCAGTTTATCAGGAGCGCCAGAGAAGAAGGCGAAGCGGAGGAGGAAGAGGAGGCGGGGGCGGGGGAGGGGGACGGGGAGAAGAGGGTGGCAATGCGAGGCACAAGCGATTGTTGTGTCTTCCTCGCCTCCGCCGCCCTGTCGGTAGAAGGGGGCGTCCGCGGGCAGCACGAAGGGAATGTTCCGGGAAAGGTTTCGGGGACCGTTCCGGGGGAAGGTATGGCGAAGAACGTTCCGCGAAACAGCGTCGCCGTGGAAAAATCAGAGAACGGGGGCGCTCCCGGCCTAGAAGGCGGGGAGAGGGGTGGGGGTGGCGCTACCGCTGCTGCTGGCTCGGAGGGAAACTATTCGACGACGGGTACACTCGCAGTCTCTCGGGACGAATGTGAGAGGGAGCTTGGTGACAGCGAGGAGGACGAGGACGAGGGCGAAGATGGTTGGTTCGGGGCTGTGGACGGAGATAAGGAGGCCGTTGGCTCGTGGGGGTTCAGGGATTCCGGGTTCTCCCTGGAGTCGGACCGGGTTGATGGGGGCAACCCGTATGTTGTGATGAGGGGGAACAGGTGGGTGGAGGGTGGAGGGGGGGGGTTACTCATTTGTTGCTTGTGTGAGCCATTTGACCATTGACCACGCATACCTTTCGAGACGGAGCACCGTTCCTACTCCTAATAGAGACACCTCCAACATTTGGGCGCTCATTACGTTGTTTCCATGTACTATATAAAAACTTTTTGCTAATCTTATCCTCTTCCTGTTTCGCTGCCTGTGGCCACCATCTAGGGAGATGCAATGTGTAAGTTTTGTTGCCATAATTTGGAAAGTTTGACCGTGGAAGTGGCAGAGTGATGAACACGTCGCACGTTGCCCTTAATATATATGCACCTCCCCTTCTGTCGCCCACCTCCGTTGCCGTACTGCTGCCGCTATCACCACCACCACCACCATCAGCCACCAACGCTAACACCGACATGAGCACAATGAAAAACAATTAAACACCTGTACTGCAATAGGAACCCATGTCCACTGATCGATGCAAAACATGGATGGATGCACCATATGCCTCTGCCCCCACCCCACCTCGCCATACATGACATTACGTAGTATCCCCCGGGGTCTATGGCCATAAAACTACGGCCATGCATGATAATCGAGTTAGACCCCCCCTCCCCTCCCCCCCTCCCCCTCTCCTCCTCCCTCCCTCTCCCCCCGACCCACCCACCACCACCACCACCACCACGACCACCACCGCCTACTCTAGGTACGGCATCTGCGGTCGCCCTTTGCGCGGCCTGCTCCCGTTCGTTCGAGAAGCGGTAGGCGTGCCCATTTCCACCGAAGGCCGGATAGCGCGGACCGTCGACCCGCCCCCGCCCCGACTCCCGCCTTCCCGCCTCCTGAAACCCGCCGATGAGACCCAGCCGGCGACATGCGGCGGAACTCGTGACGTTTCGGGCAATGCCGACGAGGCCCCGTTGGTGAGCCGCGGTGGAACTGGTGGTGGTTCGGGCGACAGGCGTGCTGCGAGCGGTGAAAGCGGCGGTGATGGGGTTGGCGGAGATGGCGGGGCCTTACGCTTGGGGCGGGAAACGGGGAGGGGTGGAGGCGGTCGGACGCTGCTTTCGTCCATGCTTGAGGCGCTGGGACCCGAGTTCGACTCCCGGGAGCAGGTGCGTGTCTCTTGTTTTTTGGGGTGTTAAAAGTAGTGTTGGGTATCGAACGAAAATCGAGTTCGTTGTGTGCGATACTGAGGAAAAACAAGTATTTACGGAGGAGCATAGTAAACAGGACCTACGGCATACACAAAAACCTATATATTTACATTTTTTTCGTAACAATATTTGGTCCTATTTACTATGGTCCCCCGTAATATTAATAATCTAATGGATACGATTTCGATATTTTTTTTGCATATCGAGGCTTTCGTTCGGTATGATGTCAGCATAAAAAAATATGAAATGGCACGGGCGAGGCCAGGGGATGGAGAGCAAAACACGTTCGATACCTATCGAAAGTTCAATATTTCGATATACTGAGAGTTCGATAGTTGGATATATGGAAAGTTCGATATTTAATTTTTCGATATATCGAAAGTTTTTATATTTCGATACATCGGAATTTTCGATACGATATACAACACTATTCATCTATTAATAGGGTATAGTCATATGCGGAGGGTTGTATAAGACCTTGGCTCATCTTTGTCGACGAAAAAAATTGGTTGAAACATGGTTGACTTTATGAAACGTTAACCCTATACTCCCCATCGCCTGAAAAATCTGACAGTCTGGGAAATATTACGGGTGTGGAGAGGTATTTTTTTGTTTGTTTGTGTTGACTATCAACCATTGAGTTCAAGCTGGGCCAAGTCGTCGATACAGTAGTAGCGGTCCCTCTATAGTGCCGGTTGCCCGCTGTAGTGCCCTCGGAAACGCTTGGCACATCAGATGGGATTCGCCAGTTTTTTCTTTGTTTTGTTTCCATCCATCCCATTTATTATATTCGCTCTCATTTTCTCCCTCCTTCCTAGTCGTAACTCAGATCCGGGGTCACAAAAGCGGGCTCTTCTCCCTCCTCCCCCACTACGGTTCTTGCCTTGCATTTTTTTGTCGCGAGAGAAAAATTCAGCCCTTTCGGAAGTGCGCGGAGTGGTGCCGGTTGCCGCTATAGTGCGGTATCACTGGCTTGGCACATATATACCGGCACTGTTTTACTCAGCGCTCTTCGCGGGCCATGACCCGACCCCGCGGATCGGGTCAGGAAGTTTATGAAATCTCATGGGTCGGGTCGGGTCAGGGTTTTTTTTAACTCTCACGGTTTGGATCGGGTCGGGTCGGGTCGGTTCACCTGACCCGCGAAGTTTGACCCGACCCGTAAACAACCTTGATTTTACTCCAATACGTTGTGCTTATTTTATCGTGGTGACAAGTGTCGCCGCCGAGGGAGGGGCGAGCGCGGCGGCGGTGCTTTTTTTACCGTGTAACCTGGGTGTAACCGTCAAACCGTGAATGATGACGGTTCTGGTTTCTTCCAGGTTTTTGCGTTTTGTTTTTTTGTAACCGCTCGATTTGGTGGAGCGTTGTTGGCCTGTTTTTTGGTGGGGCAGGTGTCGCTGTCGAAGAAGAAACGAAGCAGCAGCAGCAGCAGCAGCAGGACATATCCTCTGTTTGAAAAAGTAGAATGTAACCGTTTATTGGTTCTCGACAGTTTTGTTTTCTTGGAGGCGTTTTTTTCTGTCCGTTTGTTTTTGTAACCGTTCCGCTTTTGTGCAATCGTACACACGTCGTACTGTTTTGCCTGTCTGTGCCTACTTTTTTGTTTGTGTGTGTGTTGTGGCAGGTGTCGCTTTCGAGAAAGGAACGGGCGCGGCATGGAGCTGGGCACGGGCTAGCCGACGTATGGGCCCTGCGATCGGGGGAGATGCGGCGGGCACCCGACGCTGTAGTCTGGCCCGACTCGGAAGCCCAGGCAAGCAACCCCACCCCCCATTAAATTAACTCATTGAAGCTGTCATCCATATGCAAGTCCGCTTCACAAGCGGTTCTTTCGTAGCAGGATGCAGCTCACCCTTCATGCGACTTGCCCAACACCTCACGGCGCTTCGCGCTTGGTGTTAGCAACGTCTGCCTGGTCGGTGAAAATCCGACATGCTCCGTACCGGCATTGTAGGGATGCGAGGGTCTATGGTCATACGACTACAGCCTGTATTTCCCTTGTACCTTTGTTGAAATGTCCATTTCCATATGTTGGTTTTTTTCTCATATCAATATGAATAGGTGTCGAAGCTGATGGAGTGGGCTGGGCTGGAAGGCGTGTGTTTGATTCCCTTCGGCGGGGGCACGAGTGTGACGAGGGCACTGGAAGTGCCCCCGCTCCGAGTCGAGCCGCGTCCTGTCGTCAGCGTCGACATGCGCAAGGTTTGGAAACCCCACTTGGAGATTTGACCTGTTGTTTGAGTTATTTGTAATTTGTAATTTCGTGATTAGTGGCTTGTGATTCGTGATTCGTGTTGAGCGATTAGATAAGGTTTTCGTGTGGCGAGTGGCGAGTTGTAACTGCTTGGCACGTGATATTGAACGATTTAGCGATTAGACACTGGTTGGCGGCTACATTAGTTGTCGGCGATTAAAATTGATTCGTGATTAGCGAATAGCGGATAGCAACTACCCCTGGTAGCGATTAGCGACTAGCGATTAGCGACTACCCCTGGTAGCGATTAGCCACTAGCGACCCATCCCACCCCATCCCGAACCACCCCATGCCATCCAACCCTTTCCCATCCTAAATTCCACCCTACACCACTCCATTCCATATCCCATCTATACCGTACCATACCATGAAACATCCCGTCCCGCTCCATCACATCCCGCTCGATCCCAGCCCATCCCATATCATCCCATCCCACCCCATCCCATCCCGTCCCATGTAACCCCCAGATGTGCCGTGTGCTGGACGTGGACGTGTGCAATGGTACGGCTCACCTCGAGGCCGGGATGGTGGGCAGACGGTTATCGTCGGAGCTGGCCTCCCGCGGCGTAACCATGGGGCATGAACCCGACAGCTTGGAGTTCTCCACCGTCGGAGGCTGGGTCGCTACCCGGGCCTCGGGGATGAAGAGGGGGCGGTGAGATTTTGTATATATATGCATGTATTTGAGTGTTTGTTTCGGCAGGTCCGCTGCAGGAAAATCTCATGCGGGCTCCCGCTATTATTATAGTTTGTAGAAGTTGGACGTTCTGGGTTCTTTGTCGCGAGGGATGGTGGTGGTGGTGGTGGTAGCGAAGGTGGTTGTAGCTGGTGGTGGTATTGGTGTTGGCGGATGGTACCGGTGGTGCGGGTGGTGGTGCTCATGAGGTATACCTGGTAGGTGTTCTGTGGTTGTTGATGATGGACATCTGCTTTCTATGAACTTGGCTTGACTTGATTATAGTATAGTCTTCTGTGTTTATTGCGGGGGGGAAAACACGTGCTTCCGACCCTTCGAGACTTGCTTGACTTGATTATAGTATACCTGGTAGAGAGAAAACATTTTTTAGAAAGAAGCGACGGTTACAGCGTCTGCACGAAGCAGCCTACTACTGTATGTTAAAGGGGATACGGGTAGCATTGTTCGGCCGAAATGTTTGTGACTGACTATTAGTATACCCCTCAAAAGAAGGAACTATCATCCGGTGTGATAGTGTATCCCATTTGTGTTGCTTACTTTCGTTAGCACCTGGGCCAAGGGACTGTTCGCAACGGCAGGTGAGGAAGTATAGATGATCTAGATCATGACATATCTGTAGATGATCTAGATCATGATATATCTGTAGATCGATCTAGATCATGATATATCTGTAGATAGATCTAGATCAGGATCTATCTGTAGATAGATCTAGATCGTGATATATCTGTAGATAGATTTATATCATGATATATCTGTAGATAGATCTAGATCATGATATATCTGTAGATGACCTAGATCATGATCTATCTGTAGATATATCTACTGTAGATCATGGTCTATCTGTAGATAGATCTACACATCATGATATATATGTAGATAGATCTACACATCATGATATATCTGTAGATATATCTAGATCATGATCTATCTGTAGATAGATCTATCCGAGGTGTGTAAATCCTTCAAACGGAGGGGTCGATCTCACAGCCTTAACATCAGCTACTAGAATGCCGGACGTGGAGCTGCCTATGCCGAGCGAGCATCCACCTCGTCAAACGCTCCACGCTGGTCGCGCCCATGACTTGTCAGGAAGACCAACAATCGGGGGCACATTTTTCAGACCAGAACAGCGAAGTTAGTGGAAGTGATGTCCGACCTAGACAGCGGTGCCTAGCCGCTGCTGAGGTTGGAGATCGCCTCCACCTTATTTCGCTGTGCAGGTCTGAAAAATGTGGCCCTTATCTCTTGTCTTGCTGATAAGCCTTGTGAGCACGACCAGCGTCGAGCGATTTGGGGTGTGGGCGATGAGCTTAGGCAGCTCTTATGTGCGGTGTGTAGTTGGGGTCTTCAGACCTTGTTATAGCGCTTCACAGGGAAAAGTTGACGAAGATAAAGCAATCCACTCTGAACCGAAACATAAGGACCATTTAAATGAAATGTTAGTATACAAACGTTTTTAGGGGGGGCTCAGGTGTCGGGGGACGCCGAGCTGCTGGCGATGGTACTGCTGCTGCTACTGCTGCTGCTGCTGCTGCTGCTGTTGCTGTTGGTGCTGCTGTTGTTGTTGTTGCTGCTGCTGCTGCTGCTGCTTCTACTACTACAGTACTAGTATTGATACCTGGTAACAATACTTAAGACTACTACTGCTGATGCTGCTACCACTATTACTACAGAAGTATTACTACTATTAATACTAAGCACAACTACTACAGAAGTATTGCTACTACAGAAGTACGAGTACTAAATCACTGTACTACCACTGCTACTACTACTGCTGCTACTACTGCTACGGCTACTACTACTACTACTACTACTACTACTACTACTACTTCTACTACTACTACTACTACTACTTCTACTACTACTACTACTACTACTACTACTACTACTACTACTACTACTACTACTACTACTACTACTACTACTACTACTTCTACTACTACGACTACTTCTACTACTACTTCTACTACTACTACTACTACTACTACTACTACTACTACTACTACTACTACTACTATACTTCGTATTACTATGAGTACTACATGAGTATGATACTTATGATACCACTGCTAAAACACTTTGCTCCCACTGCTACGCCCACAACGACCAACACTGACCTCCTGGCGATGTTCTGCTTACAGGTATGGCAATATCGAGGACATGGTGCTGGAGGTTCGAGTGGTCACCGGGCGAGGCCTGGCGTGGCAGCACTCCGATAGGTCGGGGCCTGGATCAAACGTGAGAGCACGGGAAAAGGGGAAGATGAGGCAGTATATACCAAGTGCCAGGTAGCGTTCACCGTTTGACCCAGCTTCGACAAAATGGTTGATAGTCCACACTAACTCTTCAACATATCTTTGTTCCAAGAAAGTTCCGAGAAAGTTCCGTGAGAGCAAGGGGAAAGGGGGAGATGGGGCAGTATATACCATGTGCCAGGTAGCGTTCACCGTTTGACCCAGCTTCTACAAAATGGTTGATGGGTCACACTAACTCCTCAATATATCTTCATTCCGAGAAAGTTCCGAGAAAAATCCCAGGGGTTGGTTGATAGACCACTCGGACTCCTCGTTATATCTTCATTTCTAGATTTTTCCCAGGGATTATAGCTGATAGTCCACACTGATTCCTCGATATGTCATTCCGCGATTATTCCCAGGGATAGTGGTTGATAGTCCACACTAACTCCTCATGATAACTTCATTCCGAGAATTTTCCCAGGAATAAATGGTTGATATCCGACACTACCTCCTCGTTATATCTTCATTCCGGGAAACTTCCAAGGGATAATGGTTGACATTTGATGGTCTACTGTAAGCCCTCTTTAAATCTTCATTCCGAGAATTTTCCCAGGGATAACACTAACTCATCACTTTCTCTTTTCCGAGAAATTTCCCAGGGATAATGGCTGATAGCCCACGCTATCTCCTCTTTATGTATTCATTCCGAGAATTTTACCCGGGATAATGGTTGATAGTCGACACTAACTCCTCATATTAAAAATTCATTTCCGAGAAATTTCCCAGAATATCGGGGTATAGGGTTGAGAGGTGTGTTTCGGGCGACCATAGTGATCAGAACCAAAAATGGTGTGTAAATATAGGAGGATACATGTTTTTAGGTCCATCGTGGGTGCCTATAACATTAGCCCACCCCGTAGTGGTGGTCGTAGGCAAGCATAATTCATAGGGCTGGACACTGACTGAATCAGTCAGTAGCGATTATATTGTCATAAAAGTCAATCAGTACACTGGATGACAGCAGTATACTGTCTCTCCTTTTCTCCTCTCTTCTCCCGAAACGCAATGGGTAGGTTTCCGTAATATACTCCTCCCGAACCCCCGAAGTGCGATTGGTGGGTTTCCGTATGATAGTGTGGCGTGTTTTATGGGCGTACGTATTCTATAAAATACTGGTGATTACATTGGCCAGGTCAATCAGTAGATTACTATTACCAGTAGATTACTACTTGCCAGTAGGTGCCAGTATATTATTACTGCCAGTAAATTACTACTGCCAGTACATACTGTGCCAGTGCCAATAATTCAACATTTTTTTTGTCAAAGGTGGTCTAAGTCGTAAGGTCACCCTCGGGTAGGGTAGGGGAAACAGGATGGAGAGCAGGAAGAAGAGGGGGGTGGGTGAAGGAGGAGGTGGGGGGAGAGGAAGGGGAGATAGGGCAGAGAGAAGTGGGAAAGGTTGGATGAAAAGAGAGAGGAAGAGGCGGAGGAATGAGAAAGGGGGGTGGGGGGGGAGAGGGAAAGGTCTCGACGTATATGCATATCTATCTTTTGGTTCCATGATTTCACGGAGACCTGTGTAAAATATTCCGCCGCGGATCCCCCCCCCCCACCCCCCCCCCCCCCCTTCCACCCCAACCCCCGCCTTCCCTTGCGACAACAACTCCCCTCGCTTCAAAAGGCGGCGCCAGCTTACTCTCGCACATCTGTGGGGCTGGACCTGACGTCGGCCATGCTTGGAAGCGAGGGCTGCTTGGGTATCATCACCAGCGTCGTGGTGAAAGTGGTGCCCCTGCCGGAGCTCTCGGAGCACTCGTCCTTCCTCTTCAAAGACTTTCAGGTTAGGCCTTGGCTTAGCTCGGCTTAGCTTAGCTTGGGTTTGGGTTGATCTTAGCTTGGGTTTAGGTTGGTCTTAGCTTGGTTTTAGGTTGGTCTTAGCTTGGGTTTAGGTTGGTCTTAGCTTGGCTTGGCTTGGCTTCTTTTGGCTTGGCTTAGTTTGGCTTGGCTTCGCTTAGCTTGACTTGGGTTTAGGTTGGTCTTAGCTTGGGTTTAGGTTGGTCTTAGCTTGGGTTTAGGTTGGTCTTAGCTTGGGTTGGGTCGTGTTGAGTTCGTTCGGCTTGACTAAGGGTAGTAGCACTTTCCGGCCAAAGTAGTTACGGCCGACGTAACTCCTCCTTAACCAAGAAACTACACAATAGGTCATGTCTTGTCGCTCGAATTCCATTTTTTTTTGTGTGTTTTATGGATACTGCGGTAGATCCTATCCCCTATATATATAGATCGTACCGCCTCCATATCACTATAACCCTTCCAAGGCTATCCTGGCCCCTCGGGGGCAGTCTGAGATTACCTCTTGTTGCTTACCCCCCGAGAGTGTGGTGTCGTGTGTGGTAGCGCCATACAGCCTGTACCTCGGTGTGCCCCCACGCCAAAACACGAAGATATAATTCGCTGCGTACGTAAGCCCATTGGACTACTTGTTCACACATGATTTTTTTTCATTGATTGAAAAAAAAAAAAACTGTTTTTTGGGCGCCTCACTAGTAGTGCTAATACTGATAATAGTATGAAGACCCCTTCCTTGTCTTTGGCTTAGCTAGCTTGGCTTCGCTCATCTTGGGTTTGGGTTGGTCTTAGCTTGAGTTGGGTTGGGTTATGTTCGAGTCTGTTAGGTTATGTTCGAATCTATTCGGCTCGGCTCGTCTCGGCTCGGTATTATTCCGTTCCATTCGGTTCCGCTTGGATTATGTCCGGTTCCGTTTTGTCCGGGTCGGGTCGATTCGGTTTGGTTCGGTTCGGTTCGGGCCGGCTGAGTTGGGTTGTGTTAGGTTGGGTTGGGTTGGGTCGTGATAGTTTTTGTTGGTCTTAGCTTGCTTTGTCGTGGCATGCGTTGCCTTGCGACTGCGAATAATTCATGCGTTTTGCGATGCGACTGCGTGAGAAGTATCAACGACACCAACACGCCGCCAGCCAACGACAGCATCTACAACAAAATAATCAATATCAACAACACAAACAACAACACGAACAACAACAACACAATAACACGAACAGCAACAACAACAACAACAACAACAACAACAACAACAACAACAACAACCGCGTTGCCACTTTTTGTCGGATGGGTTTTTGTTCAGACCGGGGTGGCATTTTGCCGGGAGCTCTCTCGTTCCTCCGGCCGCCTGGGATTGGCCAGCTGCCGCCTGTTGGACAATGCGCAGCTCAGACTTGGAAGGGCAATGAAGGGCGAAGAGGTGGGTTGGTTGGGCCATGATAAATAGTTAGTTTTCGAGTTGATTTAAGTTGGTTTTGGTATATACATACATGAATTGGCTCGAAAGTGTGTTGGTTTTTGCGATTATCATAGTAGATCAGGCTCAGAAGCAATCGTCCCCCTAGGACTACGGCCATGCATGAACATGAAGTACACCCCCCTCCACATCGACCCTCCCCCTCCCCCTCCCCCCATCTAAACGACTTTATCCCCTCCCTCCCCTCCCGACCGCCAACC
>MEHQ01002799.1:207899-217899 GCA_008828725.1 Saccharina japonica
CCCCTACCCCGTCCCGCCTCCGGCCTCACCGAGTCACGCGCGGGTCCCTTTCAGCCACAACGGCTACGTACCGTGGACCTGACTAAAATCCAAATCTCTTCTTCCTAAATATTGCCCACGTACTGTTTTTGTAGCGTCACAAGGTTGAAAAGTTCCCCCCCCCGCGACTAGTACATGACCGCGACAAATAACGGTGACGACGAGAATGCCGACGACAGCGGAAAAGGAACCAAGCATTCCAGTAAAAAAAATATGTTTTTTTAGGGCGTTTTTTTAGGCCTCCCGCCGTTGTGGTCCCCAAATCCACGCAATATTTATGGGCAGGCCAGTAAGCCGACGAAGATGGGAGGCAAAAGAGGGGGGGGGGCGGGGGTCAAGGGTTAGGTCACCCCTTGTCAGGGACGCCTCCTGCCTGAACCGTTGCTGGAGCAAGCAAGTTCAACATCCACCACACGACCCCTACACGCAGTCTCACGCGCACCCCCCCTCCCACTCTCTCTAAATCTACAATTGAGCCCCATGAGGTGTATCGCAAGAAGCACCACGAGGGATATAAGGAGGAGGGGGGAGGAGGGAGGGGGGGCGTACTCATATGTCGTGCATGGCGTACTCATGTGTCGTGCATGGCCGTTGTCGTATGGCCATAGAGACCCTCGTATCCCTACAATGCCGGGACGGAGCACGTTGGGTTTTCACCAACCAGACAGACATGGGGGGACGCACTCGTTCGTTGCTTGCCTTAGTCATTTGACCATTGACCACGCATCCCTACTCGTTAGAGAGACACCTCCAACAGCTGGGCGCTCAATACGCTGTTTCCATAAGGGGCATACCACTCTTGGCGGGAATATCAATATGAAGAGTGGTATATTACATATTACATAGATTTTTTTCGCTATGGTAGTGTACTCATCCCTTCCGAGGAGGAGCACCGTTCCCACTCCTAATACATACGACACCTCTAAACATTTGTATGGAAGGACTCGTACAGCAGTCATACAAAGCATACAAATGATACGCACCCTGGTGACTATCAATAGTGTGTTGATGGTCCGGTTCTCCGCGTCGATGACAACAGCAGTGTCGTCATCCTTCAAGAGAGCATTCGTACCAATCATACAAATCACATAAATCATACGGTACAAATCATACGAATCATACAAACCATACAAACCATACAAATCATACCAGGTACAAATCATACAAATCACCGGAATCACCCGAATCATGCAAATCATACAAATCATACAAATCATACAAACCATACAAATCATCCAAACCATACAAATCATACAAAACATACCAATCATACAAATCATACGAAATCATACACAGTCATAGAAATGATACACACCCTGGTGACTAGTGTGTTGATGGTCCTGTTCTCCGCGTCGATGATGATAGCGTCGCCATCCTTCAACAGAGCGATAGTCCCGCCCTCCTGCGCCTCAGGGGTTATGTGCCCGATGATGAACCTGCCAAAAGACCGCACAAATCATTGCACAAAAAAAGGGTTCACGACTCTGACAGATAATATATATCATTTCCACTGCATGATCTGTCAGTGCATAATAGATTCCTGGTCTGTGTGATCTAGCACATGTTTCCTGCCTTGGATCTGTATACTATGCAGGTTTCTCACAACCTCTCACTATCTGTAGATGATCATGATCCTTCTGTAGATGATCTAGATCATGATATATCTGTAGATTATCTAGATCATGATATATATGTAGATGATCTAGATCATGATCTATCTGTAGATGACCTACACACCATAATCTATCTGTAGATGATCTACACACCACAATCTATCTGTAGATGATCATGATATATTTGTAGAGGACCTAGGTCATGATCTATCTGTAGATGATCTAGATCATGATCTATCTGTAGATGATCTAGATCATGATCTATCTGTAGATGATCTACATCATAATCTATCCGTAAATGATCTAGACCATGATCAATCTGTAGATAATCTAGATCATGATCTATCTGTAGATGGTCTACAGTAGTTCATGGTCAATCTGTAGATGATCTGTCCAATGTATGAAATACAAATAAACATAAACCCGTCACCCGTGAGTTCTCGACCGATTGATGAGTGAGTGAGTGACAGTTGACACCCATCTTTGCACGTTTAGTGCAGTGACACGTGGGCTGCCCACGTTGTATTTTACCTCTATGTATCCACGTTTGTCATGGTATTGTCACAAAAAATGCGTCAGTTATGAGCTCGACCGATCTAGTAGTATAACGGGGGACCATAGTAATCAGGACCCATTACCTTAACAAAAACCTATATATTACAGTATTTTTACTAAGCATATTCGGTCCTGACTACCATGGTCCCCCGTTTTTGGTTCAAGAAACAGGCAAGAATCCATGACAATCAATTGACCTTTCAGGCCGAAATATCAGTTTTTTTATCAGATAAGCACGCTGTTGCCTTTCTGCCACGATGTCATGTTTGCGCAAGAAAAAAAACAAGAACCGAAGGAAAGGAAGAAGACATTTTTTACTAAAAAATAACCGTCAATAATACTTGTACGTCAACTGTGAGATCGACAAATTGAGTTGTGGATACTCAGCTCTCAGCTCCTACCTACAGGGGGGGGGGGGGCGTACGCGTAATAAAAAAAACAAGAACAAAGCGCTTATTAAAACGAGAGAAACGTGAAAGAAGTACGTTAAAAACTTATGTGTGTGTTTTTGTCGGAAATACTTCAACTTGGTGACTCACTTTTTCGACCAATCAGATGCAAATTAAATCGAATTAAAAAAAAAAAAAAAAACGCTTCATCGTTAATACGCGCCCTAACAAACTATTCATAACAAACAACCAAAAAACGTTGTTATAAGATATTAAAACAAGAAACGTGTGACAAAAGCACGTAACAAACTTGAACTTCTGTGTGATTTTTGTCGGGGGAAAAAAAAACAGAAAAAAAAACAGAAAAAAAAACTGCGCGATTTTTGTCGGAACAAAAAAAAAAAAAAAAACATGCGCTTGCTCTGGCTTGCTTACCCGTGGGACCCCCCCGAGAACCTCCCGTCGGTGATGAGCGCCACTGAGTCGCCGAGTCCCGCCCCCATGATGGCCGAGGAAGGGGTGAGCATCTCCGGCATGCCAGGCCCTCCCTTGGGGCCCTCGTACCGGATGACCACGACCATGCCCGGCTTGATCTCCTTGCGCGCCAAGGACTCCAACATGTCCTCCTCGCTGTCGTAAACCTTCGGAACATCGGGATATATATATACGAGTATATATATCGGAAGATCAGAATATCGAAACATATCGGCTTGTTTTAAGTGTTGCAATAAATAACACACCCATATTGTACAAAATAAACACACCTTTGTCGAAGTATTGTCGTTGTATACCAGGGTATATGATACGCACGCCCTTTTTCCAATATTCATAGATTGATGCCCACCTAACATAATAGCATGATAACATATTAATAGATTAATATAATAACATAACAGCATGATAGCATAATAACATAATAACATAACAAAAAAATAACATAACATAACATAACAACATAACGTAATAACACAACAACAAACCTTCGCGAGCCCAGAAAATGTCAGGCCTTCCTTGCCCGTGATCTTCGCCACAGCGCCCCCTGACGCAACGTTCCCGTACAAGATCTGCGAAAACAACGAACACAAAAAAAATAAGCAAAAATGATTTATTTTGCTCGTTTCTCGTCGTTGATTTCCATTTTTACAGTCATTTTCCCACCACATTTTGGCTATATAATATTAAAAAAAAATGGGTGATCGAAATTCGAGCTGGCCAGGGTCGAGGGGATTGTTTAGTAGCTTTGAACAAGGCAAGGACCGCACAAGTTTGTCGGATTGACCCTGGCATCGTATATATAATGAATCTGTGGGGATTACTTGCCTGTTGTCCTTCGCAAGGGGTGTAGAACGAACATGCGCTGCCCACCACCCCTTACATCGGTCTTACCCCGACCACCACCCCAATGACACCAACACAGCTACCACCACCACCACCACCACCACCACCAGCCCCTCCTCCCCCACCGCTACCACCAGCTGCAAATACCACCACCACCACCATCCCCTCCTCCCCTACCGCTACCACCAACTACAAACACCACCACCACCACCACCCCCCCCCACCATCACCACCACCACTCCTACCTGCAAGTGTCCCGTAGCCTTGATGGGTTTTGATATGGGCATGATGATGTCCTGGCCTTCCTTGAGCCCGGGGAGGTCCGCCAAGTTTTCGCCGAGCGTCCTGGAGTGAGCAAGTGAGCCCAATAATGCCAGTTAACCACCACGTCGTCACGAAAATATATATATATATATATAACGATCAGTGAGTTGAGACAAAATCCACAAGAAAAAAAATGTAGACCAACCCCGACGTGTGGCCGTGATCTATATGTGTAATGGTGTGTGTTTATATAGAGGAAAAGCGCTCGCGCGAAGAGAAGAAGTTGCGAAAAGTGCGAACATTTCACAAACATAACTTTACATATATGTATGCTGACGCATGCTACGATAGAGTTGTACCGAAAAATAAATTTTGGAGGAAACGAAAAGTGCTACGAGTACGTACAAGTATACTGTGAAAAAATTGCAACACAAGATTTTGAAAGTCGGACGATTTGGGGTTAAGGGACTCGATCGTTCAGAAAACGTTTCAGCCCAAAAAAGGTATACCTTGCTACCTCTACCTCAGTAGCAACATCAGAATCGATGCCAATACCAACATCGATATCAATAGCAACATTAAGAGTAGCACACCATATCATAGTCTATTTTTTTCTTTTTTTTTTTCTTTTTTTTTTCCCATCCCATTCATTATCTTCGCACTTACGTCTTTCTCCCTCCCTAGTCGTAACTCAGATCCGGGGTCACAACGTAGGCTCCTCTCCCTCCTCCCCCTCTACGGTTCTTGCCTTGATTTTTTTTTGCGCAGAGGGTTCAGCTTTCCCAACGCTCGTCGATTTTCATCGAATTTTGCTAACTCACGCTCTCGCGCTTTCCGCTAGTCAAGATATTTTTTGCAAGAAAAAGTCCCTACGATACGACGTACG
Organism: Saccharina japonica; assembly: GCA_008828725.1. Classification (NCBI taxonomy): domain Eukaryota; class Phaeophyceae; order Laminariales; family Laminariaceae; genus Saccharina; species Saccharina japonica. Next base: position 212,984 of record MEHQ01002799.1, read on the forward strand.
AGCATGCACTCGGCGGGGCTCGAACTCGCGACCTTGACGCTCACAGGCTTCGTGGTTACCTGCTAGTCTATACATGTATACGTATGCCAATACCAATCTCAACACCAACACACCAATATCAATGTAATTATCACTATGAAAAGCAAGCTCACTTTCCGTCGACGAACGCCTCCTCCATCAGCGCACCTCCAGCATCGACATGATCAACAGGACGTGCTGTATACCAACATCCACACGCGACATCAACACCAACATCAACACCAACATCAACATCTACACCAACATCAACACCAACATCAACATCCACACCAACATCAACACCAGCATCAACACTAACATCAACACCAACATCAACACCAACACATATACCTAGGGCTGGGCACTGGCTGACTCAGTCAGTAGCGATGTATACTGTCGTCAAAATCAACCAAGTATACTGGATTGCAGCAGTATATTGTCTCTCCTTTCTCCTCTCTCCTTCCGAAACGCATTTGGTGGGTTTCCGTACTTTAATATGGCGTGTTTCTTGGACGTACATGATAAAAAAATCTACTGGCGAATATGCTGGCCGGGTCAATCAGTAGATTATTACTGCCAGTAGATTACCACTGCCAGTAAATACTGTGCCAGTGTCCAGCTCCACCTATACCAGTACTATAGCAGTTGAGAAGTAGTAGTAGCAGTATCAACACCAACACCAACACCAACATCAACACCAACATCAGTACTGTAGAGCAGTAGTAGTAGCAGTATCAACATCAACACCAACACCAATGTCAGTACCAACAGCAGTAGCCATATCAATATCAATAGCAATAGCAAGCTCACTTTCCGGTGACGGTCATGCACGATCCGTCAATGAGTCCCTCCTCCATGAGCATCTTCAGCACTGCCGGGATCCCGCCGACTCCCTGCAGGTCCTCCATGACGTACTTCCCGCTGGGCTTAAGGTCGGCCAGGAAAGGCACCCTGTCCGAAACCTGAGGGAAAAGGCATACAAATATGCAAAAATATGCAAAAATGAGCAAAAATGAGCAAAAAGGCACGAAAATAAGCAAAAATGAGCAAAAATGAGCACAATTACAAGAAAAGAAAAGAAAAAAACATGAAATAAGAAAAACAAAATCGTGGGTAACTATTAATAACTGGTGTCAACACACCCCAAAAAAACATACTGCCAAGTATACGAGCATATGCGCCCAAAACAAAAACACACACAAAAAGTGAAGAAAAACAACATGCGTAGTAGGCAAACTGGTGCCAATATACGTACATGAGCAAAAACAAAACTGCACTACGAAAGAACGGCAAAAACCAAGAAACGAAAGTACACAAACAAAAAAAAAAGACAAAAAGCTTCCGAAGTATTAAAAAATTAAAAAAACAACAGCTGTGAGCTCGAGGATTTCGTCGAAGCTCATCTTTGCTAGCTGAGTGTAATACTTCGATCGCGCGTACTTACGGATTTTATATGTCCTCATGTAGGATGTACATCCCGTATGAGGGGGACACAATCTGAGGCTGTAGAATTCAGGAAGTGTGTGTCTATTTGTGGGGGAAGAAATAGTTAAAATTAAATTAAAATTAAAATTAAACAATCTGAAATAAACGTACCAGGTATACTATTATAGTGTTCCGACGAGTTTACGTGATAGAGTGGTTCTACTATTTGTAGCCATGTATGGTATATAAGAAGAGGTGTGTGAGGACAGGTTATGGAGTAAAACTTAAAAAGCACCTGGATGAATTTTAAATTAATTAGTGATTTTATCACACTGAGCTACGAGCAAATATGAGCTTCGACGAAATCCTCCATCTCACAGCCGGTTTTTTTTTTTTTTTTTTAATACGAGTACAACACTTATATTCGTGAGGCAAGCACCGAATACCGCAATCCCCTCAAGATTGATGGTCCAGTATTAGTTTTCGAGCTTCTCCCCTCCAGGATAGCAGTCACGTCGTTGAGGACAGTAGCTGTTACGAGGGGGACCATAAGTATATACGGTAGGACCTAAGGTACACACAAAAACCTACATTTTCCCCCAATTTTTACGAACAATAATTGATTCTATTTCCCGTAATACTCGTAGTGTGGAACGATTGTTGTATTGGAAAAGGGTTTAACCTGTTCTCTCCCAAGCCTTTTTTTACGTATTACGTGTATACTGGCGTAGGCGTATATAATATATACCTTCCTGGTAGGTTGTACTCTCCGTCTTCGTGCTTTCACATTTCGCATGTATCGTGCAATTTTCGGCAGGACGATCAGCACACAAATTGCCCAACTGGGGCACAAAGGGGCACCCTGGTACTACTGGTGTAGTACGTGGGGGCATAGTAAACACTAGTAAATAGGACCTCCGGTACACACAAAAATCATTACCGGTATATTTCTCTGTTCTTGCCAACAATATTAGGTCCTATTTACTAGTGTTTACCATGGCCCCCCGTATTAGGCGAGAGGTATTATTAATAGTAGAGGGGCAAGGCTATACCTCATACCTGGTACTCGATAACCGCAGCAGACCATATGATCTATCTGTAGATGATCTGTCGGAGAAATTGCAACCCCTAATTGCAGTACCACTACGAGTATGTCCCTCGACATAACCACCATTTTTACATTAATACGTAATACAAGGTTCCCCTCCGGGACGTGCCTAGGGGAGTGGCGCAAGGACGAACATGAAAAGCAAACAACATATGTATATGAATTTACTTGGTTTTTGCGAGCGGGCCGGAAATGACTTGGTTTCAGTGTGGGTTCCAAATGGACTCGTTTTTTTGTGGGTGGTATGCATTGACTTGTTTTTAATGTGCTGGCAGGAAATGAACGAAATGAACTTGCTTTCAGTGCGGGGGGTCGAAATGGACTTGATTTCAGAAGGGATCGAAATTGACTTGGCGTTCATTATTTCGTTTGCCCGCCGACAATATGCAGCACGAGTTTCAATATTGATCACTCATAAGCATCCTCGAACAGAAGAAAATCAAGGCCACAGCCAAAACGAAAAGGAAACCTATCAACATACTATACATGAATGAATGTATGTGAAGTCTCACTCCTTTCTTTATCATACGTAACTGCTGTTTTATTTAGTGTCTCGATCGAGAGTGAGCTCTTATTAATAGCTTTTGTTGGTGGGCCGGTAATGACTTGGTTTAAGCGTCGGGATCAAAATCGATTAGGTTTTAGTGTGAGGATCGCAATCGGCTTGGAGTTCGTGTGGTCAGTCGAAATTGACTTTGTTTTCGTGTCGGGGCATCGAAATGGACTTGATTTTTCGAGTTGGCATCTAAAAATCTTGATTTGAGAGTCGGGATCGAACATTATACTTGATTTCAAGTGTTGGGGTCGAAATCAACTTATCGTTTATGGGTGGGGGTGGTTTCGTGTCGGGATCGAAGTCGACTTGATATTTGTGTGGGGGTCGAAATACTTCGTTTTAGGCGAAACACGTACGTACTCGTATAATACGTACCTGGTACTACATTCCAAAAGAAGTAAGGGAGGAAACTAGAAGAACCCACACACAACTATTAATACCGGTACACACAACAAATCAGTTGTACCCCTGCGAGTGCTCGCGGCCAACGAGTACTTGCCAAATCCCTGAAAAAAAATCCGGGTACTCATATCAGCTGTTTCTTGTTGGGCTTTCAGTCGGGTGTATACATAGTGAACGCCGTTTTTTTGGTGTCTACTATGATAATTAGTTAAACTGCCATATCATACATAAGTACAACTATATGTATGTATGGGTTTTATTATTACATACTACACGCCATACAATAAAATAAAATAATTATAAATAATTACAGAGGGCCTTGGAGGGCCCTAAATATACCCACTCGTGCCCGTTATACGTGTGCTGACAGAGATTCCCAGAGTACTAATCGTACGTACTGCTGTTGTAGTCGTCCTCAAGAGTACCCGGGCATTTGCTAAAAGGGATAAAGCTCCATAATAAATAGCAGTAAAAAAACAACAGCCGTACTTGTATACATACCTGCATGCCAAATAACGAAAGGAAACAGAGGAAATGTCCGGGTTTCGAACTCACGTTTTATACTCGTGTCGTTACTACGTGATTATTTTCCAGAAATAAATATTGTTCGTTTTTGGAGTAAAACCGCCCGAAGACCGGTATGATCTCATACGTCGGCATGCAGCACGCAGGGCACACGCATGACACATGGAAGACACATGGAACCCATCAACAGCAGCAACAAGCAAGAGAGAGGTGGTGGTGGTGTGGTTTGGCGATGGATTGCTGGCTCCAATGAAAGCGACGACTCGAAGCAACAACAAAGTAGTGCACAGCACAGATGTGTTTCCGAGGCACACAGGCCTCTCTGTCCAGAAGTGTAAGGACAGTTGGTATACATGTTTAATGAACAAACGTTGCTTACATTTCGGGACAGCGGAGAGATTCGTACATGAGCATTGATCTGCAGGTACCACGAGTTTGGAAGGTCGCAGGCTCCGACAAACGCAAATCGCCACTATTGTACGGCACGGATTTATGGCACACGCGTGCATGGTGTGATGCCTGCTGTGCTGCTGGGCGGCAGTGTTGTAACAATGAGGTTGTGCCGTAGCATGCTCTCTGCAGTGCTGCTGCTGTGTTCTTGCCTGCTCCCAGTGCTCCCGGCAAGAAACACACAAAAAAGCGCATGATGGAAAAAAAACAGTCGTGCTCTCTGCATGTTCTGTGGTCTACCTGTGGTATGTCTGGGCTCTCCTGTGTGCGTAGAACGTTATTATTTACTGGCACGTACGTACGAAACACGGCCTCATGCTGAGAACCCGGGAAATCGGCTTATCCACTCCCGCGGGAAAAAAAACTTCGAGCGCCCGCCACGCGAGCCACAGAGCTCGGATCGAGCCCAAACCTCGACCAATGTGTCCGGCC
>MEHQ01002799.1:222899-320353 GCA_008828725.1 Saccharina japonica
GCAACGAACGGCTCTCTCTCTCACCATGATGGAGGGGCGGTTGACCCTTCCCATGGCGATGAGGCACCCAGGCATGTTCTTGTCGCAGCCCGGGATAGCGATGTTGGCGTCGTACCACTGCCCCCCCATGACCGTCTCGATTGAGTCGGCGATGATGTCGCGGGACTGGAGAGAGAAGGACATCCCTGTGGCGAGGAGAGGGGGGAAAACATGAGAAGCATGAGGAAAATAAGGGATATACGAGAGGGAAAACAAGAAAATATGGGGGGGAAATATGAAAACCAGGAAACAAGAAAACAAGAAAAACAAGGGGAGCATAAGGGGAGCATGAATAAGAAAACTAGAAAACAAGGGGGGAAATAAACAAGAGAACATAAGAAACAAGGGAGCAAGAAGACAAGAAGACAAGAAAATATAGAGAAAAATATTCAGAAACTACGAAAATAAGAAAATCGGCGACGATGTACGGAGTAAAATGTAACACAACATGAAAAAACACTCGGAATGATGAAATGCTCAGTTGAAAAAAAAAAAATTAAGTCAAGGGCGGCGTAATCGGTTTCCGTTCACGCACCGCTGGTACCCATGGAGATGCCGTCAGAAACGCCGATGGTGTTGAACCGGAACCCCACCATCCCCTCCCCGACAACGCCGTCCTTCGTCTGTAGAGTCACAATACACAAAACACCGACGGAAAAAATAGCATCGAAAATATGATCACACAATATTATTATCGTAATTGTGTTTATTCACCGTACTCTAAACTACTATGTATGTACGTACAGTAAACTATCTACTGTATTCATATATATGTCGAAAATATTAGAGAAAAAAATAAATCCTACATATGGTAAAACAATATCGCAACACATTACGGACATATCGAAAATCACTATCGTAAATTACTACTGCTGTATCGCCAACTACAGCAGTAGGACAGCATACTACACTACCAGGTATTTTATAAACAATACGTACCAAATAGAATATTATCGCGCAATAGTATTGTAAAAAGTTATCGCAAATACCACGGGGGGGGGGGGGGGGGAACTAGGAGAACCCCTTCTGTCGTTCTCCTCCTCACCTCCTTGGCGAGGTCGAGAAGGTGCATGTTGCAAGGGTTGCCTTCGAACCAAACGCTCGAGATGCCCACCTGGGGTTGATTAAAAAAAAAAAAAAAAAATGTCAAAGGCGTGTAACAAAAAAAAAAAAAAAAAAAAGGGAAAAAAAAAAAAAAAAAAAAAGAGGAACAAAAAAAGAAGAAAAAAAGACGAGTCACGAATGCCTGGTACCCGTACGTATAATACGTACACCTCAAGCAGGGGGGAGGGCATGTAGACGATCTTGGTTGAAATGCTTTTCGGAACCTAAGAAACCCTACCCATGCTGTCCCAGAATCTAAGGAACGATGGTATATTACTATTCAACAAAACTGGTTATTATATTTCGGGACATAGTGGTATTCCCAACCGCTTGGGGATTTCTCGGAATACGCAAGTACAGCACTAGGGGTCCCCCCATGAGGCGGTCTGAGGAAGGTGGTGTCTCGGTATAAGGCGGTCTGAGGAAGGCGGTATCCCGATATAAGGCGGTCGGAGGAAGGCGGTATCCCGAAATAAGGCGGTCTGAGTAAAAGGCGGTATCCCGATACAAGGCGGTCCGAGGAAGGCGGTATCCCGAAATAAGGCGGTCCGAGGAAGGCGGTATCCCGGTATAAGGCGGTCTGAGTAAAAGGCGGTATCCCGATATAAGGCGGTCTGAGTAAAAGGCGGTATCCCGATATAAGGCGGTCTGAGTAAAAGGCGGTATCCCGATATAAGGCGGTCCGAGGAAGGCGGCATCCCGATATAAGGCGGTCTGAGTAAAAGGCGGTATCCCGATATAAGGCGGTCTGAGTAAAAGGCGGTATCCCGATATAAGGCGGTCCGAGGAAGGCGGCATCCCGATATAAGGCGGTCTGAGTAAAAGGCGGTATCCCGATATAAGGCGGTCTGAGTAAAAGGCGGTATCCCGATATAAGGCGGTCCGAGGAAGGCGGTATCCCGATATAAGGCGGTCAAATTCGCTTGGCGCCACGGGGGATGAGGCGGTCTGAGGAAGGCGGTATACCGATATAAGGCGGTCCGAGGAAGGCGGTATCCCGATATAAGGCGGTCAAAATCGCTTGGCACCACCAGGGAAATGGCACTCGTAACCTGGAATGAATAAGGCGGCTTCCCCCAATAAGGCGGTCATATCGCTCTGGCACACCGCCGCCTTGCTGGGGAAACCCTACTGTAATGGGGAGTTAAAGTGGAGTAGTAATTGCATCAACCATTTGTCCAGGCTGGGCGAAACACTACCGGCAAAAATAAAACTCAAGCCAGGGAGAGCTTTCTCCAGCAGCGCGAAGAACAAGCAGAGAACTTTCCGCACACAGGACTGTCAAAGACACTGCTGGGTCGGGTAATTTTTTGTCAATAAAGGGGTATGTCTATGTGATACAATCTGCCCGTACGTAGAGGAAAGCGGCTTATGCACCACTTATTCGAGAAAATGGTTTTGACAACACTCCGTCCGTGCAAGAGACGAACAGAACCAACTCTTACTCTTGACCTTTTCCCTAAACCCCTTAAGTATTTGGGGACAAAAATACTTGGAATTAGTGTGGGGTAAGTTTTCAGTTCTGAATGGGTTATACGCCAATCATATTCAGTCAACCAATCTACTTGGAATTAGTGTGGGGTAAGATTTTCAGCTCTGAATGGGTTTCAAGCCAATCAGATTCAATCAACCAATGGTTACCGTTAGGATCTTTGTCTCCTGCACACTCTTGTGTCAAACCATTCTCTCGAATGAGAAAACAGTAAAAAGATGTACCGCCGGAGAGACCGAACCGACTCAGTACATACAGTAGATGTGGATCATCAATCGCAGGCCGAGACGTGATCAATCGCAGGGGTTTCCGCACCTGCGCCTTCTTCATGTCCTCGGTGGTGAGGCCGGTCGCGTACAGCATGGCCTGCGACGCCCCCTGGCTCTTCTTCTGCGTGAGTGTGCTCGAGAATCGGTTCATGATCACGCCTTCGTCCCCCTCGCCTGGTCGGCGTCCAACCAACACAACTATAGGGTTAGAGCATACCAGCAGAACAAAAAAAAGGAGTGTAGAAACCCCTTTGCACACTGCAACCGATCATGTTCCGGGAATGTACTACTAGGGACTAAAGTTAGAATACCCCCCCCCCGCGCCCCCCTCCCCCCGGTTTTCAGTATCGAAAGGGATGCGTGATCAATGGTGAAACCACTGAGGCGAGCAACAAACGAGTACCCCCCCCCCCTCGAGGCACCCTACAGCAGCAAAGATGTACTAAGGATAATGAAGCACGCCCCTTTCCTCTCGTCCGAAGCACCGCCCCGATTCCACTAATCCAAAACATAAATACTCCCACCCCTTCCCCTCCACCCCACTATTGGCAGTCAATAAATAAATCACCCCTCCCCCCTCCGCTTCTCCGCCTCGGGGATACAGCCCCCACCACAGGCCCATGAATTACCACCCCCCTCTCTGCTCCGTCTCGAAAGAGATACGTGGTCATAGCCAAGTGACCAAGGCAAGCAACAAACGAGTACCCCCCCCCCCCCCCCCCCNCCCCCCCCCCCCTCCCTTCCCCCCCCTTCCATGGTCCATAAGACGACGGCCATGCATGAAATGAGGAAACCACCCCCCCCCTAGCCCCACACACAATATCAATAAAATAATCCTCCCCATTCCCCCCCCTACCCACATATCACCCTGGCCGAGGATATAAGCACCATATTATGTTAACATCAGAGTCCAAACGAATATTATATTCCTGTTTTGTGGTAAGAAGTGGTATCAATAGATTAATCACCCCCTCCTCCCACTCCTTTTCCTCCACTATCCAAACAAAATTACCCCCCAGCAACACGGCATGCTCCGTCCCAGCATTGTAGGGATGCGAGGGTCTATGGTCATACGACTACGGCCATGCATGAAAATGAAGTACACCCCCCCCAGCTCCGTCTCGAGAGGGATGCGTGGTCAATGGTCAAACGACAAAGGCATGCAACAAACGAGTACGCCCCCCCCCCCCCCACTCCAACCCGTTCCACCAATCACCCCATCACATTAACCATTGTACCAAATTCAGCCAGTCGGTACAACCAAAGTCATCAGTACAACAAAATTATCTGCGGCGGATGCATCAATTTCGAGTGAAAAATGGATCAATCTAGCACCCCAACCAATCAAATCACTCTATAAACCAATCCAACCAATCAGGTGTATAACCAAAACTAACCAATCGTCCCGCACCGAATGCACCCATTCGGAGCGAAAAGTTAACCAATCTAAACCAATCCAACCAAAAAATCAACCTGCTAACCAATGGTGTCAATCCAACAAATTCAACCAATCAATTCAAGCCAAATCTAATCAATCCAACCAATCACCTTCGGCGGATGCATCCATTCGGAGTGAAGACCTGGCGGAGCAACCCCTCACCCCGCTAGCTGCACCGCCTGCTGCCGCCAAGCTGTTGCCACCAGCGATAGCGGCAGAGCACCCCAAGGTGCTGCCAGGGACGACGAAAGCCTCCGCCGGGCCGGAGAGGAGGATGCCAGCCATGGCGGCAGCGCCGGCCGCGGTCGACATCGTGGAAAGAAGCATGCTTGCTTACTGCCGTAGAGGCACGAGCAGAAGGGCGCGCGGGGGGGGGGGGGTGTACTCGATATTCATTGCATGTCCGTAGTCGTATGACCATGAGTGGGGGCGGGGGGGGGTACTTCATCTTCATGCATGCGCGGTAGTTCTGTAATGACCAATAGACCCTCCATCGCTTACATGCCGGGACGGAGGGCATGTCGGGTTTTTGTTTTCGGGTTTCACCGACGCTAGGTAGACATTGGATAGCACCAAGCGCGAAGCGCCGATGAGGTAAATTGGGCGAGTCGCGATGGAGGGTGAGCTGGCATCCTGGGGGGGGGTGTAGCTCGTATTTCATGTATGGCCCATACGTCGTATGAACGCATGGGGGGGGGGGGGGGGGTGCGTACGCCATTTGTTGCTTACCTAGTCAATTTGACCATTGACAGACAACGCATCGCCTTTCGAGACGGAGGGCACCGTTCCTAACTCACTAATAGAGCACTCTCCAACACTTGGGCGCCTCATTACGTTGTTTTCAGTATTATTAGCAAGTAGACTTTTTGCTAATGTTATCGCGACTCCTGTTTCGGCCGTGCACCGTGGGGGGGGGGGGGGTGTTTACTCATGTTTGTGCACGCCGTAGTCATAATGACCATAAGACGGCTCGCATACCCTAGCAATGGCCGGACGGAGCGCGTTGGGTTTTTCACCGTCAACCATGGCGACATTGCTTGCACGCCAAGCGGCGGAAGCCGTGGGGTATTGGGCGAGTCGGCATGGAGGGTGCGAGCTGCATCCTGCTAAGAACCGCCTCTGAGGCGGACTTGCATATGGACGACAGCTTCAATGAGTTAATTTAATTTCTGGTGTGGCCACTTCCGGAGACAGCAATGGGTTTTACTATGTAACTGCCTCGCGGACGCCTTACCATATTAACACTACGTGATACGACCATTCCCCTTGTGCGGAACAAAGGTTCTCCACCCCGCACAAATGATCTACTCGACCGCCAGCTTTGGTGACCGCCAAAAAAAAATAACAAAAAAAAAACGGCACCCTGGTTGTCTAGCTCACGCAGCGAGTGGCGTGTTTTACAGCGTCGTTGCCAACCGACGCCAACCCAACCTATAAATATATCATACATTTATAGGGGGAGGGGGGGGGGTACTCATTTGTTGCTTGGCTTGGTCTTTTGGCCATTGACCACGCATCCCTTTCGAGACCGGGCACCGTTTCACACCAAATAGAGACACCTCCAATAGTTGGGCGCTTATTACGTTGTTTTCATATATTACAAATAAACAGTTTGCGAATCCTATCCACTTCCTGTTTCTCCGCCTTTGGCCACCATCTATCTCCTAAATAGCGATCGGTTTCTCGCTACTTTCTATCGGGGGGGGGGGGTACTCATGTCATGCATGACTCATATCATTCATGGCCGTAGTCGTATAACCATACTCATGTCATGCATGGCCGTAGTCGTATGACCATAGACCCTCGCATCCTTGCAATGCCGGGACGGGGCACGTGCTGGCTTTCCCCTCGGCCAGGCAGACATTTCTTGCATCAAGCATCAAGCGTCAGGCGCGAAGCGCCGTGAGGAGTTCGGCGAGTCCGTGATATCTCGATTGCATTTTTCAATGGTATCACCGCCCACCGTCCTGGACCTGGTAAATACTTCGGGGACTCCAGAGGGATACGTATCGAGAAAAAAGGCGACGGATGCATGGCTGCAAATAACACTTTGCAGTCCCTCACCCTGCTCCCGCTTGGCACCTTGATCCCGCGCCGACCTGATCCCACCCATACTACAGTACCTACAGTACCTTTAGCAAGCCTTCCAAGCTGAGCCTGGGTGTATAATTGGCTGCCGGCAGGGCCCCACCTGGTCAGTACAGCTTTCAACACTTATTTGCAGACCCGCCTTGCAAGTAGGTTTCGTCGTCCTTAGAATACTCTGTAGGTGAATGTAGACCGCCATATGCGGGTTGGCTGGGCTTCACGGCTATATTCGGTTGGGTGGCGAATTGAGTCGACTGGAATCAGGCGAGCGAAGAGAGGTAAAAGCGCCCCCGCTGGTAAAATATTATTTGGCGGTGCTTTGAGGTACGTATCTGGGAAGGTTTACTTTTTCATTATTTAGACTAAAAAAGTACCAGCATGATGGGCCAAACAAGCCTCGCCATACAAGTAACACGCAACTCCAACTCCCGAGTCTCTAACTCCAGCAACTCAATTATCACAGCCAACTATTGATATGATTACGAGTCTCAACTAAGGTATATATCCTGTCGTACAGATACCTATTACTCTGTAGTTTAACACTCCTATATTTAAAAAATTAAAAAACAACAGCTGTGAGCTCGAGGATTTCGTCGAAGCTCATCTTTGCTATTAATAGCTGAGTGTAATACTTCGATCGCGCGTACTTACGGATTTTATATGTCCTCATGTAGGATGTACAAACAACTTAAGTATCGTACGTCCTACGAGTACGTAACTAATCGGCGACTACCGTACCCCCGGGCGGGTATACCTGGTATGCAACAACAACAACCACCACCACCACCACCACCACCACCACCACCACCACCAACAACAACTCGTATATAGACGCACGGTAGCTTTACGTCGTGGACAACTGGAAAAAGCAGCGTAATGGGAGGCAAGAAGCTAGGCCTCAACCAGTACCAGGTCGTACATACCTGGTACTGTACAGCACTACGAGCCGTACATCAGTATGTACTGCTGTACACATGTGATGTACAGCCGCAGCACCGTAATCCATCTGCCGCACATATGTTATAGCATACCCTTGGGTATGCGCCTATGCACCTGGTACTATTTTGTTGTAAGCAGAAGCAGCAGTATGTGTGTCCGTTCTATAGCAAGCAGTCCTTGTGGCGGTGCGGTAGTAGTGTATGACCAGTACGCAGAGAAGTGAAGGCTTTTGGGTACTTCTGACTGGTACGTAGTGTACTGCTTGCTGCTTGCAGTACGTGTTGACGTGTTGTATTGCCAGTGCAACATCGGCCGTACCTTTACGCGAAGATCATGCTGTAGCATTCAAAACAGGTGCAGCCGTACCCATAGGAACCAAGGCAATTCTGAAGGCTGCAACCACTCGCGGGGACAACCACCCGGCGTGGTATAGACAGATGTGTTGGCCGAGCTCTGGCACTGGCTCTGCTATGTACCAGGCATACCAGAGCGCGCAGCAGGCAGAGCAACCAGCTGTTGTTCTCACATCAAGTGCATCGCCACCGCTCGTTGATTTGAGCCAGCTAACAAGAGCACACCAGCAGTACGAGTTGACCTATGAAACACATTCCACAGGCTATCATCTACACCGACACCACCAGGGGGCTAATTCGAGACAACCCACACAAGAGATGAAAAAGGCTAACACCTTCTCTAGCCTACGATGCATGCAGACGTGAAACATGCCTAGCCGCACCTACCTGTCGTCTCGAGCTTGCTGTGCTGCAAACACTAACCGCCGCAAAAGCACAAAAGTTGTTGACGAGCAGTCAAGTGACCTAGATGAACTGATCGGTTGGTGGTGACTGCAACAAGTTAGAGTCTGACATACCTTATGGAGCGTACCACCTCGAGAGTACACGCCTCCTGTCCAACAGCTGGTGACCTCAAAGACTCTCCAGAAGGTACAGCAGTCACCAGGAACCCAAGAACATGGCCACAGGAACAGCCCTCCTGGAATCGTGGAAAAATTGCCATCCCCTGCTTATCATAACGCCATCTTGCAACTCCTCGAAAGTGCTCGTTTTTCATTTTTCTTGCCTTCATGTTTCGATTTTCGTTCATTTTGATTATTACATCGATATTGGATATTGATAATCGTCATTTTGACGATATCCATTTTGATGGTGAAGAGATGTGTCGAAGTCTTAGTGCTTAGTGGTGAGGATTTGTCCCAAACTACTGCTGTAGGTTGGACAACACTTTCTCGCTGTTGTTGTGTATGACATGCTGCTGAAGGAAGGGTTGTAGAGTGCATGACTACATTCACTGCGTACACAGTAGTGCACAGCATGACATATATATGTATGTGTTAGATGTTATTAATAGGCTAAACACCCTTAATACCTTATTCTGGCGGAGCGAGAAGGAATACTATACTATAATAGTAGTCGCGCTTGTAGTAGATTTATCACAACTGTCAATAGACTACGAGAAATAGGCTACGAGTACATGTGTACTTCCTTGATTTTTTATTAGGGAAGGAAGTAAATAATGGTCAAACGGAGGTATACCCCCCCCGCCTTTTTCAGCCAAACGAGGGGAGGGGGGGGGGGTGTACTCATGTCGTGCACGGCCGCAGTCGCATGACCATAGATAGGCCCTCGCATCCCTACAATGCCGGAATGGAGCACGCTGGGTTTTCACCAGCCAGGCAGACATTGCTTGCATCAAGCGCGAAGCGCCGTAAGGTATTCGGCGAGCCGCATGGAGGGTGAGCTGCATCTTGCTAAGAAACGAGGCGGGGGGAGAAAGAGGGAAAAAACGGGGGGGGTAGATAGATGGATAAAACACATCCCCGCGGGGGGTACCCGCGCGTACCCCAACTTCTGTCTCAAATTCGATCATAACGCGCTGGCAAATAGACGCCCACAGCGCATGCAGAGCACGCACACCCTTTTTTCAACTCCATTTTGAGGTCTATGACTCATTTTTATTTCAGCAATTATCTCTCCCCTGCTTAGTCCAAGCTAGAACACGCTGTATCTCTGTTGAAACGTTGAAACTGCTTGCTGCTTGCTGTCGGAAGTTTTTTTGGGGGGGGGTCGTCACTTTTAGTCTCCAGCTCACAGCCCTCCACGGCTTTTTAGACAAGCCGAGGTTACAGGTAGGTGTCTTCTCTCATCCCCCGCTGTCCTTGCCTTTTGTTTTTTTTTCGCGCATAGGGTTCACTTTTCCCTAGTAGTAGTACTGCCCGTCGTCAGTAGCCGTTTCATTTGTGCTAAACTCGCGTTTTGGCACTTTCGGCGTCGGAAGAAGACTCGGAAAAAAAAAGTCTTGCGTAACACCAGCCGAGATTCGAACCCCGACGCAACCTCTACCAGGGCGACAGTCTACCCTTAGTCAATAGCCAACCCCATTTATGTACCGGGATCTACGTATTAAGTTGAGGAAGCAACGTGCAGGAAGTCACCATCAGCATCAAGCATCGGCACCACACAATCGTCATCACCATCACCATCATCGTCATCATCATCATCACCATCCACATTAGCATCATCATCATCACCATCACCAGCATCGTCACTATCCTCATTAGCATCATCATCGTCAGCATCATCATCAACATCAGCAGCATCATCGTCATCATCATGATAATCACCATCACCATCACCATGATCATCATCAAAATAAGCATCACCATAATGTTTTTAATTCGTCCATATATATTATCCCATCCATTTTCTCTCCCACCACCGCCGCCCTTCACTATCGGCCATCACCATCCTATACAAACAATACAACATAGCGGAAATTTGAACCCCTACACCTACTATTTATCCTCCAACGACCGAACGACTAATACCCACGTTCCACACTAGGTCAATTGAGGTACAGTACAGGTAACACTTTACTTACACCGGGTTTGTGTGGGTGTGGATCGAAGAACATACCACGGTAAGCAAGGAAACACCTGTAATTAGTGTACTGAATAGAAATGTAATACCACTATTAATAGAAGAGGTAGCCCTTTCTAAGAGACCCCGCGATGAGGGACGTTGGTGGGGTAAAAGGGAACTCTGACCCCGAACGCACTGAGGTTCCTTCAAAGGGGCTACCTACTCTAGCCCTAAATCTTCTTCTTTAACACTCTTCCTTAATAGGTAAGTCTACTGCTTCTAACTGGTGTAATCGTAACCGTACGTAGTAAACCTTTGTCGTACCAGATAGATAACTGCATCACAGTACTACTGTACCAGGTGGGTAGTAGTGAGTACCAGGTAGTGGTATCAGTAGTGGCACTCGCCCAGCCAATCTCTCGTACTGCAAGCCAGAAACACAACACAAACAACGCCAAGAAGGAAAAATCGTCAACTACAACCAAAAACGAAAGCCGTTGGGTTCCCTCTCGCGCTCCATCATTCACTCCCTTGGAAAATGACGATCCATGACCGGCTCTTGCCAACCGCTTCCCACCCAGCCGTCATCAATCAACCCATCAATAGTACCTAGAAGAGTGAAAAATGCGTTTCCGGCCCAAAGTTTCCTAAGATTCTACAAAAAATGAATTTTGAAAAAAGGTGAAACTCGGCGCCAAGAAGAAAGTCAAGCTCATACACCATACGTCATGCATCTCTCCTGGCAAAAAAAGGAAAAGCACAACGAACAAAAGGGGGTAGCTTTATCCGGAATGTGTGTATACTCCTTCATGGCCATCATCACCACCACTACCACGGCTTAGTTTTTAATTCCTGTCGAGGTTTCGCCCACCCCCCCCCCTGCTCGTGCCCACCACGGGTATACATACTACACTAATAACAACGACACCGACAAACTTCCAACAAGAACAGAACCAACGCGGTGACCAGCACGACAAATGCATCCATCGTGTTCCTGCTGCTGCTGCTGCTAACCTTTCAAAACTGCACCGACGAACGTTTTCGGAGGCACATTACTCGAAAATAGTGTGGGAAAAAAAAATTATAGCATACGAAAGGGTCAAGTTGCGGCAAATATACACCCCAACCCAGCAAACAACCCCCCCCCTCCCTTCACTCCCAACTGTCTGCAAGCAAACTGAAATCTCTCCTCCACACGGCCAACTGTCTACAACCAAACAAAAAAATTATCATTATCCCCCGCCATCCCATGTACCAACGGATGACGGCACCATGGGTGATCACACCGCGCTAGGAGAAGCCCGATTATTTTGGCCATCACCCCCAGTCCCGGACCCCTTTGGCTAGAACAACCGATCCCCGACCCCTCCGGCTAATACACCCGATCCCAGATCCGGCTGCCTGCCGTCACCCGTCCCCGCTCTGCACAAGAAGATTCCCAATTTTCTAAGCTGGGGCGGCATAGTTGATCGCCAGAAGGAGACAGGCGCTTTCAACCACGAGTCTCCGTCTTGAACCCCTTCGGGTAGCATATCAGATCCCGGGCTCCTTCGCCTGCTGTCACCCATCCTCGCTCTACAGAAAAAACACAATGCACTATCTGCAGCGGACGGGGCATCGGTAAGTGTCGGGCTGGCCTAAAGGACACCGACTCGCCCATTACGTCGCCTGCGCTACAAAATTGCCACTGTATGGCTGCAACAGACACGCACACAGACACACAGAGAGCGCTTTTACACAAGTCAAACGTGAACGCGGGTCAACCGGATCCCCCCCTTCCCCTTCTCTCATCCCCCTCCCTTCCCCCATCCTCCAAACCCCCTCCCTCATCCTGCCTCACCCCTCCCAGCCCTCCCTCTCCCCCCCCCTTTTCACTCTCACCCCTACCCTCACCCGCCACCTTAAACCGATCGGAAAATAGTAAACCAGCAAGGTCGCACACTGACGGAACGACATAGAAGTGCAGGTTCAAGCCTAAGACCAAGCCAAACGCCAAGCCACAGCCCAAGCCATAGACCAACCTACTGTAGTGGCCACGCCACAGGCCAGCCCACAGGCCAAGCCACAGGCCAAGCCACAGGCCAAGCCACAGACCAAGCTAAATGCCAAGCCACAGGCCAGGCCAAAGACCAAGCCAACGTCAGACCGGACCGGCGGGGCCGAGAAGAAAAAAACGCCTGAGACTCGAACATCCACCCACCCACCCACCCACCCATCCTCTCATTTACCCACCCACCCACTCATCCACCAACCCACACACCCTACCGGTCACCACCGACCAATCCTCTCGTCGTAACCAACCTACCACTCAACCGACCAGTCGCTTCACGCGTAACAACCAGCCAAAAGGCCATTCGTTGCACGCGCCACACTAGCATTGTCTCCGCCGAATCCATGCGGCTCGGTGCTGCGGACATAGCGGCGCTCTCATCATCCGTTGGGAACGGGGGACAATCAAAGCGGTCGCCGCCACGCCAGCTGCTGCAGCTGCGGCTGCACCTACTCCTCCTGCTCCTCCTCCTGCTGCTGCTGCCGTTGCTTCTTGTTTTTGCTCGGCAGCGCGGCTGAGTCCTCATCGCTCGAAGTTTCCTGACAAAACAAAAAAACAAATGAGGATCCAACATGCGAGGGCGGGGGGGGGCACGATGGGAGAAAAGGAGGCGAACGTCGTAAGAGGATAGGGATGAGGGGGGTATAAGAAGGCAGGCACAAGCTGACACAAAAGATATACGGAGAGGAAGACACAGGCACACTACGAACCAAAATCCTTCACCTTGGGGTACAGTTGGCACCGAAAACAAAACATGCATTTCCCGGGGATGCAGAGTATAATTATATAATTATGTTCATGTTCACGCACGGGGGTAGGGTGGGGGTGATAGCTCCAGGACAAGCGCGGCAAAGCAGGCGGTAGACATCCAAGCGCTTATGCAATACCGTTCCCCACCACTACTACCACTGCTACCCCCAAACAGGGAGTCCACCGTCATAACTCCTGCTACCTAAAAAACAGGCATGAGAGCTTCC
The DNA here is from genome assembly GCA_008828725.1 of Saccharina japonica. NCBI lineage: Eukaryota > Phaeophyceae > Laminariales > Laminariaceae > Saccharina > Saccharina japonica. Next base: position 236,175 of record MEHQ01002799.1, read on the forward strand.
ATGCCTACCCTGACTGCCTTTCTTCACCCTGCCCTGTCTCGCCCTGCCTCGCCCTGCCCCGCCTTGCCCCACCTTGCCCTACCCTATCCTGTCTTGACCTATCCTACCCATCCTACCCTACCCTACCTTACCCTAACCCGTCGCCCCCCTCGCACGTACCTCTGCATCGCATTCCTTGTAGCTTCGTTTCTTGCCACGAGTACACACATCCCCGCTTCGTCGAGCGTCCTCGCGCTGGGGACCACGGCTGTCCAAATGCTTGTCGCTGCCACTGCAGCTGCCACTGCTCTCGGCGGGGCTGCCGCGGTGGCTCTCCGACGACGAGGCGCCCGAAGACCCCGAGGCCGACACGTATCTGCCCGCGTTCCCCTTCCCGTTACCGCGATCCCTGCTCCGGCTCCGGCTCCGGCTCCTGCACCTGCTCCTGCTCCGGCTCCGGCTCCTGCACCTGCTCCTGCTCCTGCTGCGGTCCCGCCGCGCATTGTACCGGGAGCTCATGTCAGACGAACGCGCGCGAACCAAGTTCCCCACCTCGTCGTCGCCACAAATCCCCTCCCCGCCACCACCCCCACCTCCCTTGCCCTCAGCACAAACCTTCTCGAGGAACGCCTTTGTCGACTTTTTTCCGACATCTTCAGTGCTCGTGCGCTGGCTACGACGGTCGACTATTCTAGCCCTGCGCTCCACCGTGGTGACCCCGGCGGCAGCAGTAGCGCCATGGAAAACCTCGGTTTCGGGCACCTTCTCGTCTCCATTTCCGGAGGGTGCTGTTGGTCCCGTCGTGGCGTCTCCGGGGCTTGCGCGCCGGCTGCGACTGGCCCCGATTCCGGCCCTGTGCTGGAACGCTGTGACGGCGGCGGCCTTGGAGGCGGTGGATAAGACTCCGGCCAAAGTGCCGCCGTCGCACACCTCCGCGCTTTCCTGTCCGAGCAGAGGTGCCAATGCTTTCATGACGTCGCCGGATCGGCCGTGCGACAGAAGGTGGTTGATCACGGCAGCTACAGCCGCGGAAGATGGGGACACGGGCGCAGAGCCAGACCAGGTCGTGCCGCCACCGCCGCAACCAACAACCCCGCCCCCAGCCCCACCACCACAACCAACACCAGTCCTCCCACCACCTCCCCTGCCCCCCGCGCTCTCCTCCTCTCCGACCAAGTCGTCCCTCGCTGACGAGTCCTTACCGGAGGGCCCCCCTCCGCGCGGCTTGTGACTAGACGGGCGTCTGGCCTCGCCTTCCCCCCCACCCGGGTCTTTGCACCGACCCTTCATCTCCTCGGACTGCGCAGCGCCTTCATGAGAATCGGCGTGCTTGGCGGGCCGTGACGGAGGGCCAGTCTCGCACGCTATGGTGCAAGGCTGGGCTTCTCCACCCATCCGGCTCACCGAAGCCTCATACACTGTCGACAGGCGTTTACGCCTTCTACCGTGCGTAGGCAACACCTCCGCCGCGTCCGGGTTCCAAGCCAGGTTCGAACGCGCGTCCCTCTTCTCGGAGTCGCCGGTTTTTACGTCGCTCTTGGTGACGTCGCAGGGGGCGTTTTCCCCGCCCGACCTTTCCGTGCTGCCGGCGCCAGCTTCGTGGAAAGATGGACGGCGCTGCCGGCTGGTCTTCTCCTGGGGAAAGCGTGAGGCTTGTGTAGCCCCGCTACCGTTACCACCGCCACCACCACCGTCGCCGCTTCCGCCGCCACCGCTGCCATCGCCGACATCGTCGCGGGTACCGCTGCCACCGCTGCGCCCACCGCCGCCGCCGCCGCCATCCTTTCCGGCGCCACAGCCAACACCGCTGTCGCTGCCGCTGCAACCACCGCGGTCACCACCACCACCGCTGCAACTACCGCTCCTAACGGCCTTGGCCTTGGCGCCCTTGCCAGCATCCTTGCGGGTGGAAGACTGTTGCGATGTACGCTCGCGAGCGCTAGAGCGGGGGGGATCCCTTCCTCGACCCTCATCCCTGTCCCGACTTCCACCGTGGCCGCGTCTGCCTCCCTTGCCTCTCTCTCTGTCGCGGCTCACGGATCGGCTCTTCTTCCGGGACGAGACGTCGCGTGTGCAGCTTTCGCCGCGCACGTGACGTTGGCGAGAAGCATGATCCACGGTGCCACGCATGCGGCCACCACTCACCCGCTCCTCACGCGCGCAGTGGCGGGTCTCGTCCTCATGGGAGGAGCGAGCGTGGTGGGGGCGGGGGCGGTTCCTGCTGCTGCTCCTGTTCCTAGAAGCATCTTGACAGCGGCTGCTGCTTCTGCCCCCCGGATGCACGCGGCGCTCCTTCTCGCGTTCATCAAACTTAGCGCCCCCATGACGGCCGCTGCTCCTTCGTTCCCTAGGGGTGCGACGGTTGCGGTCGGTCTTGTCGCCACATCGACTCGTGCTTCTGTCACGTCTACGATCGGGGCGTGTTACCTCACCGTCCTCGATAGACCCGCAGTGGAGACTGCTGCCTCGCCCATTCCCACACACACGGCGCTGCCTCTCGTCATCCCCCGTGCCGGGACCCTGGCGGTCGCTGCTTCTATCGTCCCCCCGCACACGGCGGGTTCTATCCTCCTCGCGCTGGAAGCTACCGCCGTGGCGGCTGCGGCTTCGTTGCATCCCACCGCGTCGCCTCCTCTCCTCCTCCTCCCTCAAGCTGTCCCCGTACCTGCTGAGGCTCGGTTGCACTCGTGAACGACGCTGCTCTTCTTTCTCCTTAAACCTTTCACGGTCGCGGCTGCGGCTCCTTTCGATCCCACCGCGGCGCTTGTTCTCTTCCTTATAAAGGCTATCCCGGTGGCGGCTTCGGCTCCGCTCTGCCCGCGAGCGGCGCCGCCTTTCCTCGTCACCGTCGACACCCTCCCGGCCGTAGCAGGTGCTGCTTCTCCCCCCCCGCACACTGCCATGCCCCTCTTGTTCCCTCTCGAACCTACCGCCGTGGTGGCTGCGGCTTCGCTCCCTTCCCACGTGGTAAGATTGCTTATCCTCCCGCCCGTGTCGGCTGCGGCTGTCGTCTCTCTCAACACGACGCTTCCCCTCCTTCTCGGCGTCCAATTTAATACTGTGGCGACTGCGGTTCCACTCCTCCGGCGCACGGCGTTGCCTATCAGCCGAAAACGCCGGCGGCGATCGGCCCGACAGCGGGCGCGTCTGTGTCTGCCGCATACCACGGTCGCGGTCCCGCCCCTCCGACACCGCGCCGTTGTGGCCTCCTCGGCTGTCGCTACCGCTGACGCTACCACGGTACTTGTCATTGCGACCGCTGTTTTCGAGGCGGTTCGGGCATTCGCAGTTACTAAAGTCGCTTCGGGTCGGGTGTTTGCGCCTATCGTTGATGCGCCCGCGGTCGTCGTCTTCGTGAGACTTGCAATTTTCGCGGCGGATGGAGCGCTGGACGCCGCGGTCGCCGGTGCTGGAACAGCTATCGCGATCGGGGTCACGGGGGTAGTCGCCTGTTGCTCTCTCCGACGCTCTCGAACGCGAGCGATGCTTGTCATCGTCGCGGATTTTTTTCGGTCCGTACCGATGGTCGGTGTCTTTCCCGTGCGATCTCGAATTCGCGAGCCTCCTGTCGCCGCCTGGAGAGCGACATCGAGAGCGCACGTGGGCGGTGATACGATTCTCCCTACAGCCACTGCTCTCGCTTCCATCGCTGACACCAACACCAGCACCGCTATCCCCACAAACAACACCACTACCGCCACCATTATCAGCACCACCACCAACAGCAGCAACAGCACCAGCAACAACAACCCCAACACCGATACCATCACTACTACTGCCACCATCGCTTCCACCACCGCCGCAAGCGCTCGCTTTCACGCGCGCGGGAGCGGCCGTCAGAGCAGACGCGTTTGTAGTTGACGCGCCAGAAGCGGACGCGATAGGAGCGGACACGCTAGTAGCAGACGCGTTAGCGCAAGCGCTGGCCGGTTCGCCTGAGAGTGGAATCTCCCTCGCTATCTCCTCTGTGCCTTCGGTGGCGGCCCCTGCGATTAACCCTCGATGACCATCGCTGGCGCAGCCACCGGCAGCCGCCGCCGAACGCGAACGGGTCCTCCCAAGCACCTTCCGGCAGGCGCCAGCGTCGCGCGCCTTGAGCGGCGCAAGGCAGCTGGACACCCGCGCTTTGAACCCCGTCGCCGAATCTCTCCCCTTCAACGACAGGCCGATGTTCCCGAGCCCACCGCAGCTACCGGCCACTATTCCCGAGCCGCTGTCGCGCGCGCCCGCCGCCGCCACTCCGGCGATATCGGCAGCGGACCGCACGTTCGGAATAACCACTGACGCAGCCGTAACCGCAGCCGCAGACGCAGTCGCGGACGCACTGACTGCTGCTGCTACTTCTGCCGACTGCACTGCCGGCGCTTCCACCACGGCGGTGTCGGCATCTGTTTCGCCGCAGTCGGTCAAGTCAAGTATCTCAACGTCAGTCACCTCCATCGGAGTAAGACGAGGACTCCGGGGAGGAAGCACCGTAGAGGTGGTGGCCACTGAGTGATCGGTTTTCTTCTTTTTCTTTCTGCTGTTGTTCCCCACAGCCCGCCCCCCCCCAACCGCCGCTGCGGAAACGCCGCGCTCCGGCACAAGGCGCGATGGAGCTGCGTGAGGTGGTAAGGGTGTCGCGGCCGCAGCCGCCGCGACGGCGGCTGGAGAACATCTGGAAAGTTGCACCCTTGCCACCGCTGGTACCAACTGCTCTATGGCGGGTTGTGATGCCCTGGCGTGTAGGCCTGCCTTTGCAGATAGCGATGCATCCGCGAGTGCTGGTGCCGTTGCGGATCGCGGCGCGCTCGCGGGAAATGAAGCCGCAGATGCAAACGTATCCTTTCGAGGTCTCCCCCTCCCCCTTCTCGCCACGATCGGTTCCGCAGGCTTCGACGGATGGCTCGCGACAGTCGCCACAGCCGCCACCGCCGCCACCGCCGCCACCGCCGTCGCTGCTGCAGCCCCACCGGAATCATTGGCGTCCGTCTCAACGATCTGTCCCAGTGCCGCGGCCTGCTCCGAGCGAACCGGGTGCAGCACGCCCTCCTCGCCTTGTTCCTTTGGGTGCACAAAAAGGAACCTCGGACAAAGTGGCACGGACGGAAGAGGAGGGGGCACTATGCACGACACGGCTGGACTAACCTCGGGCACTATGCACGACACGGCTGGACTAACCTCGGGCACGACGCCGGGAGCGGCGGCGGCAGCGGCGGCAGCGGCGGCAGCGGCAGCAGCGGCCGCAGCCTTGTCGGCGGCCGCGCGAGCCTTGATCCGGCGCCAGGGGGTTCGCAAAATCATCGCGTTCCTGATGGTATATTCCGCGGCACGCTTCCTCATGCTCTCAGGTGGCGCGTGCTCGATGGCACTCTGCGACCGGTCGGTGTTAACGCCGAGCTCCGCCTCAGTCTCCAGAGTGCTTGCCACTGCCATTTTCATGGCGGTAGCGCAGTTCGCCGGGTGGGGCATGATGTTCCACGCCACGCTGAGCGAGGGCACGGCGTTCATAAACTCATGCAGGGTACCCGAGGGTACGAGATAGCCCTCGCCGGCTCGGATGGGGAAGGTCTTGAAACGCACACCAGCGTTTTTTAGTCTTTGGCGGAGGGCAGGGTCATCGTCAATGCGGTCATTGACCTGTGAGGAGGCGGAAGGGAGGGGGTTTGGGGGGGGGGGGGGGGAGGGAGGAAGAGAGGGAGGGAGGGAGGGAGGAGGCGGCGATCAGCGGATCTCTGCGGCCATGCTCAAGCAGCTAGTCTCGTTTAACCCGTTTTTTAAGGTAAATAATAAGGGGCATTCCTAACGAACAAAACAAAACACGATTCATGAGGGTTTTGTCGTGAATCGTGATTTTGATGTCATGATTCACGACAAAAACCTCACGATTAATGACTCCATTTTTATAGGTGTTCCCTAAAAACAAAACAAAAACACGATTCATGACATTTTGTCGTGGCTCGAAATACGCCTGATCAAGGCACCACGTAACCCACCTGACACCAACGGTATCCAAAGGCCGGTATAGAGGCAAGGAAGACTTTGCCTCGTACACGGATTGAGGACAGCGAGCGGCTGCTGAAAGACACTGCTGGGTGCGGGCTAACGAGCACGCTGTGCCCTTGAAATCTCGAGGGGGGGGAGACACAGCGAAAAGAAAAAGAAAACTCATCTGATATTACCACGGGCCAGACAGGGTAGACGACATCTCAGCGGCATTGGAACCTCGTGCGGACCTGGCCTGGCCGACGGCGCATGAGATTGGAATATCGCAGACCGGGTCAGGCCTCGGCGCGTGATTGGAATCACGGGCCGGGCCGGGCGCGGTCCCCGGCCCGGCCCGGCACGGCCTTACCGTGGCCTACCTGCGAGAGTTGGCTCCACCCTCAAATACCGTTGGATTTTAAATATCGGATTTATGACAATATGAAAATATCACAAAACGTGACGTCAAATCGCCTATTTTCGTTCGGAAAGAAACCTCACGAATCGTGATCTTTTGTCGTGCCAAAAAGTCACGTATCGTTGTTTTCTTCGTTCGTTAGGAACGGCCCTAAATATATTGGTGCCAAAACGTGCAAACAGTTCTAAAGGGATAATGGCGTGAGTTCAGAGCTACAATAAGGTGCGGGGGGGATCAGATAATATGCATAGTTTAGAGCTACAGTAAGGCGCGGATCGGCCCCTTCAATGTCTTTGGTTTGGAGCCGAAGTAAGATGTAGCTCATCTCATTTAAGGTCGTGAAGCATGTAGGATATAAATAATTAGGTGTGGTTCGGCACATCAGAAGGATGTAGGAGTGCAAAACAAAATGCGCTGGCAGGGTTTGTCGCCACAGCATTACGATGTACAGCAGTAGCAAGTCGCGTTTAACGCTTTGAGACAAGTGTATAGTGCCAAAACAAACACATGGGAAGCGCGGTTATATCACCCATTTGTTTATGGCGTGAGCGTGCAGCACACGGCATTTCATGCTTCGCGCGTGTTGTTTATCCCCTTGCAATAAAGTGATCATCCCCAAACCTATCAGTCCGCTCTACTTCGTGTTGCTCATGCTGTGTCCGTCGCATTTTTTCCGATGAAATCCCCAAACAGTGAAGCGCTTGGGTTAGGCGCGACGGTCCGAGTACGATGTTGGAAACCTTATCGGTACTGGTATGTGGGGTTTGGAGTGGTATATGAGGTTCGGAGGTTAAGGCATATCTAGGGTTCCGAGCTGCAGCAATACGCAGGGTTATATAGACAAGTATGGCGTTTAGAGCTACAGCAGTAAAATGTACTTCGTATATATATTGCGCGGCATACCATCCACGTTTTCGCGACAAACTACTTGAAAATAGATAAGGATGTTGTTTTTTAAAAGAGTGCTCTCTACAATTTAGTCGGAAGCGTAGGCACCGGTTGCGAAGCAAAAATCGGGGGGGACAAAACAGCGCGGCTGGTAACATCAACAGCGGAGGGAACAGCAGCACCAACAGTTAAGCTAACAACACCAAAACTGCGAAGCTAGCAAAACCAAAGGCAAAAACACCAACAAAAACAACAACAACCTCACCAAAAGCAACCCTACCACCGCCGGCAACAACAAATGATAACAAACCCCCCTTCGCTGCAACCACCACCACCACCACAACCAACAACAGCTGACAAATGATCTGCTGTACCACATGCATACGAGGTACTCGACACGGGGCAAGACTTACGAGGTAGCTTGATCCTCCCGGCTTCGCGAAGGACTTGAACTTGGCGACCGCCAATGCCAGCGCACAATCTTCGGTTTCGAAGGCCGTGACCTGCTTCTCGCCGGCCTTCAGCCCACCGATGGCCGTGAATGAGCCCATCCCTGCAACAAGACAAACGAAAACAAAACATAGTGCAAATTCACACCGTGGAATAACCATCTCACTTAGCCATGCACTCGTGCAATAATACCATCCGGCAAATATGTCAACACGCGACAATCTCAGCAAGAGTCCGTCTCGAAGGCCGTCCCGTGCTTTTCCCCGGCCATGAGTCCACCGATTGCCGTCAACGAACATACTTGTATATCAACAGTGTCATTGAATAACCAGGGCTTTTCACGGGTCGAGTCAGGAAGTGTTCAGATTGGCACGGATCGGGTCGGGTCGGGTCGGGTCGGGTCGGATCAGGAGATTTAAAAAAAACTTCTGGTTGTGACGGGTCCGGCCAGGCACTCTTCAATTATCACGCGTCGCGTCGGGTCGGGTCGGGTCAGAAGAGTTTCAAATCTTGCGGGTCGGGTTGGGTCGGGTTTTTTTCGAACTCTCGCCGGTCAGTTCGGGTAAAGTCAAGACAGTTCACTATTTTCGCGGATCGGGTCGGGTTGGACCAGCTGAGCCGAGCCGACCCGACCAGACCCGACCCGACCCGTGACATTTGACCTGACCCGTGAACAGCCCTGAAAATAACCTAGTATTGCCTCAAAAGTGAAAAAAAAACGCGACTGCAACATAAAAAAATACGCGGCACCATGAAGCGGGACAGATGAACGAGTACTTGTATACTGTGGATCCCACCCCATAAGCATGTGCATAAGGCCTGTTTCATACATCAGCCCGCCCAGAAAACATGATCTAGATCGTACAGATMGTATATCAGGGATCTATATCAATATAGCTGCCCTGAAATAACTAGATCATGAAACGGGGATCTGATACGATCTGATATGTCTTTGATCGTACAGATCGTGTAAATCAGAGACCTGTGAAGCTGCCCTGAAATATGTAGATCATGAAACGGTGATCTGATCTGATCTGATTTGATCTGATCTGATATATATATGATCTGTCCGATGAGTGAAAGCATTGAAGTCACATCACCACGGAAAAACGTTTATTATTATCATAGCACATGCCACAAATCAAATCGCGAGGAACACGCCTACGTACACTACAGCAGTAGGCACGCAACACTTCTATGTTCGCAAAAAAAAAACCACACAAATTCCAAGTAGTTTTTTCCCAAAACGGTTGGTGCAATTTTGAAGGCGTTAATAATCGTGTTTTGGTGCCAGGGTATGAATATCCGACAAACACTACAGGTGGCATTAGAAAAATAAACACGACGTACCAGTACGTATATATACTACAGTCGGGGACATCGAACCTGGATTTTTTTTTCTATAAATTTCACTTTTTATATTATTTATCTTTTCCAAAGATGAAGATACGATATTTTTTCGGAGATTTTGGATGACGCAACAAAGAACATCCGGAGACGGGAATCACCGCATCTCCGCTTCAGGCCAGCTCCCGAAGTCACAAGGAGCTCACCAAGGCAACGCATGCCTCGATTCTCGCCCTGTGGCCGGAGCACGGTGCTTGACTCTGCTGCTCGCGTACATCGTGCCAGACAGCCAAGCTCTCGAGCAACCGACCCGAGCCCCGACAACTCAAACCCCTAAGACTTTCTCAGTTCGAGCCGCCAGGGGCTCGCACCGGCTTGCCTGTGCTCCCATCCTCTCTGGCAACAGCGCTCCGTCCTCGTATTTCGTTTCAAGCGTGGTCTGTGCTGTTGGTGTGCGTGTCTTCTAGTGCCGTGCCTGTGRGGACAAGTCCAAGCGGATCGAGTCGCTCGTGCCATTCTCGGGCTCTGCAACGATCCGTGTCGTCTCGCGGCAGCGCGCGCTACTGTCGAGCGTGAACGAGCACCCGTCGAGACCAGAGACACATGGGGACACGATCGCGTCGCAAGCAGAGTGGCGGGAGCACCACAGAGCAAGCACTAGCCTGCCTTCGGCCGCCTTGGGAGCTCTTGTTGGGGTGGCCTACAGCTCGCCAGATCCTTCCAAGAGGGGGTGACAGAAGGCCACGCCGACTCGCCCAAGTAAGACCATTTGCGTTGAAAACTGCTCCCGCCAAGCCCTCTTGTAGTCGTGTATCACTCTGCAGCCGCTCGTGGTTGCGCCGCGCTTCTCGCGTTCGTCACAGCCAGCATCGCCATTGCGGTGTCGAAATGATGAGATTCTCTTGTTATCTCTACACGGAGAAAAAAAATGGCTTTGCTCGTACGTAAAAAATACTGCTACGTATTCCACTGCTGCTGCTGCTGCTGCTGTACACGTACGTACGATATGACGAATCGATGCTGTGTATAAACGTATTAAAAAAACACCTTCTTTTGTCACGCTGCATCACCCACCCGAGGGTGTTTATACTGCTGCTGTAAAATCAGGTATAGACACGGGTATGTACCTGGTATAATATACCACCCTCGGGTGGGTGATGCAGCGTGACAAAAGGTGTTTTTTTAATACGTTTATACACAGCATCGATTCGTCATATCGTACGTATGTGTACAGCAGCAGCAGGAGCAGTGGAATACGTAGCAGTATTTTTTACGTACGAGCAAAGCCATTTTTTTTCTCCGTGTAGAGATAACAAGAGAATCTCATCATTTCGACACCGCAATGGCGATGCTGGCTGTGGCGAACGCGAGAAGCGCGGCGCAACCACGAGCGGCTGCAGAGTGATACACGACTACAAGAGGCTTGGCGGGAGCAGTTTTCAACGCAAATGGTCTTACCTGGGCGAGTCGGCGTGGCCTTCTGTCACCCCCTCTTGGAAGGATCTGGCGAGCTGTAGGCCACCCCAACAAGAGCTCCCAAGCTGCTGAATGGCAGGCTCGTGCTTGCTCTGTGCTGCTCCTGCCACTCTGCTTGCGACGCGATCGTGTCCCCATGTGTCTCTGGTCTCGACGGGTGCTCGTTCACGCTCGACAGTAGCGTGCGCTGCAGCGAGACGACACGGATCGTTGCAGAGCCCAAGAATAGCACGAGCGACTCGATTCACATGGACCTGTCCGTACAGGGACGACACTAGGAAACACGCACACCGACAGCACATACCGCGCTCGAAACGAAATAGTTGGACGGAGCACTGTTCCCAAAGATGTTGGGAGCACAGGCAAGCCGGTGCGAGCCCCTGGCGGCTCGAACTGAGAAAGTCTTAAGGGTTTGAGTGGTCGGAGCTTGGGTCGGTTGCTCGARAGCTTGGCTGTCTGGCACGATGTACGCGAGCAGCAGAGCCAAGCACCGTCCTCCGGCCACAGGGCGAGAATCGAGGCATGCGTTGCCTTGGCGAGCTCCTTGTGTCTTCGGGAGCTGGCCTGAAGCGGAGATGCGGTGATTCCCGTCTCCGGATGTTCTTTGTTGCGTCATCCAAAATCTCCGAAAAAATATCGTATCTTCATCTTTGGAAAAGATAAATAATATAAAAAGTGAAATTTATAGAAAAAAAATTCCAGGTTCGATGTCCCCGACTGTAAATTGTGAGGCAGGTTATGTCCAACACAAAGATCTAACTAGCATATTATATCATAATGTTTTTCTGACGTTTCACTAAAACGTCGAGCCAAATACCAATTTTCTTAATTCCTGCCAATTTCTAGACCACAGCTACATACTTACCTGGTATAAAATTAAAAAATAAACAACTGCTGTGAGATCAGATCGAGGATTTCGTCGAAACTCATATTTGCAAGCTGATAACATATTATACATTATACATCTTCTCAGTGCCCTGGAAACCTATTATTTTATTATTGTAATAATGGAGCCCGGGGTCGCAACACACAGCTACATACAGGCCAAAAAGCGTCTCCACGGAAGAAAAAAGAAAAGCAAGTACATCTCATATGCCGGTATACCTGGTACCAGGTAGAAAATACGCGCACTCCAGCAGGACCATTGTATATACCCGGAGGGCATACATACGCAAGGGAACCATGGTATATACTTTTATACGGGCTGTGGTCTATGGTATCCCGTCCCGTATCACTCACAAATGAAATACCGCCAGGAAAGCAGTATCCATGGTTGACATGATACGTACTCTCTCTCGAAAAAAAGAAAAAAAGAAATGATTGATGTACGTACGTATAGGCCTCGGCCAACCNCGGGTCGGGTCGGATCAGGAGATTTAAAAAAAACTTCTGGTTGTGACGGGTCCGGCCAGGCACTCTTCAATTATCACGCGTCGCGTCGGGTCGGGTCGGGTCAGAAGAGTTTCAAATCTTGCGGGTCGGGTTGGGTCGGGTTTTTTTCGAACTCTCGCCGGTCAGTTCGGGTAAAGTCAAGACAGTTCACTATTTTCGCGGATCGGGTCGGGTTGGACCAGCTGAGCCGAGCCGACCCGACCAGACCCGACCCGACCCGTGACATTTGACCTGACCCGTGAACAGCCCTGAAAATAACCTAGTATTGCCTCAAAAGTGAAAAAAAAACGCGACTGCAACATAAAAAAATACGCGGCACCATGAAGCGGGACAGATGAACGAGTACTTGTATACTGTGGATCGCACCCCATAAGCATGTGCATAAGGCCTGTTTCATACATCAGCCCGCCCAGAAAACATGATCTAGATCGTACAGATCGTATATCAGGGATCTATATCAATATAGCTGCCCTGAAATAACTAGATCATGAAACGGGGATCTGATACGATCTGATATGTCTTTGATCGTACAGATCGTGTAAATCAGAGACCTGTGAAGCTGCCCTGAAATATGTAGATCATGAAACGGTGATCTGATCTGATCTGATTTGATCTGATCTGATATATATATGATCTGTCCGATGAGTGAAAGCATTGAAGTCACATCACCACGGAAAAACGTTTATTATTATCATAGCACATGCCACAAATCAAATCGCGAGGAACACGCCTACGTACACTACAGCAGTAGGCACGCAACACTTCTATGTTCGCAAAAAAAAAACCACACAAATTCCAAGTAGTTTTTTCCCAAAACGGTTGGTGCAATTTTGAAGGCGTTAATAATCGTGTTTTGGTGCCAGGGTATGAATATCCGACAAACACTACAGGTGGCATTAGAAAAATAAACACGACGTACCAGTACGTATATATACTAATTGTGAGGCAGGTTATGTCCAACACAAAGATCTAACTAGCATATTATATCATAATGTTTTTCTGACGTTTCACTAAAACGTCGAGCCAAATACCAATTTTCTTAATTCCTGCCAATTTCTAGACCACAGCTACATACTTACCTGGTATAAAATTAAAAAATAAACAACTGCTGTGAGATCAGATCGAGGATTTCGTCGAAACTCATATTTGCAAGCTGATAACATATTATACATTATACATCTTCTCAGTGCCCTGGAAACCTATTATTTTATTATTGTAATAATGGAGCCCGGGGTCGCAACACACAGCTACATACAGGCCAAAAAGCGTCTCCACGGAAGAAAAAAGAAAAGCAAGTACATCTCATATGCCGGTATACCTGGTACCAGGTAGAAAATACGCGCACTCCAGCAGGACCATTGTATATACCCGGAGGGCATACATACGCAAGGGAACCATGGTATATACTTTTATACGGGCTGTGGTCTATGGTATCCCGTCCCGTATCACTCACAAATGAAATACCGCCAGGAAAGCAGTATCCATGGTTGACATGATACGTACTCTCTCTCGAAAAAAAGAAAAAAAGAAATGATTGATGTACGTACGTATAGGCCTCGGCCAACCCTGCTCAAGACCCCGACACGGCCGACATAATCTGAGGAGGCGACCTCCATAATATTGCGTATCAGTATATTAACAAAGAAAAAACGAAAGCCAAACCGACAAACAACAATCACGCGCTCATGTCTAAAGTCTAGGGTTTTTTATTTTATTTTTTTCCATCCCATGCATTATCTTCGCACTTCCGTCTTTCTCCCTCCCTAGTCGTAACTCAGATCCGGGGTCACAAAGTAGGCTCCTCTCCCTCCTCCCCCACTACGGTTCTTGCCTTGCATTTTTATCGCGAGAAGATTTCAGCACTTTCTTCCCTCGTCAACTTTCGTCGAATTTTGCTTACCCGCGCTATAATATGCGCTCTCGACAGTCAGTCGGTGTCATTTGAGAATAAAAACATAAACACCTCCATGGGGAGAATCGAACCCTCGACATCCGGCCCTACAGGCTTCGTGGCTACCAGTTAGACCACCGGGGCGACTAGAGCCCCCCCGCTGTCTCAGGAAGTGAGTTGCCACACCGGAAATCAAATGAACTCATGGAAGCTGTCATACAAATACCAAATACTACTGCTGTAGTCCGCCTCACAAGCGGTTCTTAGTGCGGAGGATGCAGCTCACCCTTTCTTTATACGACTCGCGGAACACCTCACTCACCACGGCGCTTCGCGCTTGTGGTGCTAGCAATATTATCTGCCTGGTCGGTGAAAACCCGACATGCTCCGTCCCGCATTGTAGGGATGGGACGACCACGGCCTACGGCCATGCATATGAATATGATGAAGTTCACCCCCCACCCTATACAGTATACAACAGTATATACAGTATACTCTCTCACCGTCCATGTGGGTGGTACTGCCACCGATGCGGTCCCGACTCTTTCCCTTCAAGAACTGGCGCTGGCTGCACCTGGCCACACTCCCCGCGTCCATGGAACCAAGGGGGTAGTTCCGCCCGCCCCCGAACGTGAACGGTCCAAACTGACACGGCTTTCCCTGGAGGTGCTGCGACAAGCCTCCCCGGGGGCAGTCGGGGATCAGCCCCTTCATCAGAGGGTCAGTCGGAAGCCACTTCAACACCTGCGTGCGGGAAGATCATCACCACCACCACCACCACGTATGTATGCAAAAGTACCCCGGAGGAGGGTGAGTTTTCTAAAGAGGCGTGTGTGTACGCAGCATTTGTTTACTAAAATAGTTTCGGAATGATGGAGCCCCCTCCTTAACCCACCTCAGAACTGAAAGCTGTATCCCACACTAATTCCAAGTAGTTTTTCCCCAAATACGTGGAGCCAGTTCTTAAGGGGTTATGTTTGTGGTACTAAAATCGTCGGAATATCGTGCCATTATTTTTTTTCGCGGTATGATTTTTTGTTTGTTTGTATAGACTGTATACCTAGCTAAGCCGTGGGACTTTTCTTCGGGGTGCATGATGGGGATCCAGCCTTGACCCAAACGTCGGAATACCATCATTTTTTCCGCGATGTGTTTTTTTTTATGTGGTGTATACCTACTACTACGTCGTTTTTTGGGCGAGGTATATACAGTACCAGGTATACAGTAGTACAGGACATTTACTTGGTGTAATGTGAAACAGGAAAGCTGGCCCAGGCTGGATTTTTCTTATTTAAGCGAGAGGGTGCTTTCTACACTAATTTCAAGATATAACGACTCTCAAATTCATCATTCTCCTCCAAATATCGGCCTGTCTTTCGTGTTAGCCTGTTTCTTATCAGGTGTCCTGTAATACTGCTGTACGTACGTACTCGTAGAGATTCTCAAGGAAGGAAGGATCCTCGAAAACAAACTGGTGCACCTCTAGTCCATGCACCTTGGCATGGGTATATAAAGTTGATACAGTACAGTAGTATATGCTCTTCTTGTTGTGTTGGTGTTGTGTTGTGTTTGGTTCGGTTTCGGTTTTGGTTTTTATACACTAAGAACTACTGTTAGCCTGCCCATAAGAAAAGAAGATCGCCAGTCGGATTCCAGTCAAGGCCATTTAAGATATCTCAGGAGTCTGTTGTCGAGTAGGCGCGCGTAGTATATTCTTCTCCCTCTTTCGCTAAATTAACTAATTATATATCTTGACTATAATAATAGCGGAAAGCGCGTGAGCGTGAGTTAGCAAAATTCGATGAAAATCGACGAGCGTTGGGAAGGCTGAACCCTCTGCGCGATAAAAATCAAGGCAAGAACCGTAGTGGGGGAGGAGGGAGAGGAGCCTACTTTGTGACCCCGGATCTGAGTTACGACAAGGGAGGGAGAAAGACAGAAGTGCGAAGATAATAAATGGGATGAAAAAAAAAACAACAACACCACGAACCGCTAAATTAATTAATTATGCACCACGAACCGCTAAATTAATTAATGATTACTCTGAGTACCGTACGTTCAGACCCAAAAACCCGTGAACAGCAAGATCATCACGTGCGGACAGTCCCGTGCATCATGGTGATTGGTGACATGAATGTCGCGTGAATATCCGTCCACTTCCCGCCGCCTTCCATGGCTCATATGACTATTAATAGTTAACAGGCTCCCGCTCGTGAAATGAATTATATAGCGATTTTTGCGTTTTTTTTGTGCTGCTGGCTCGCAAGGTTTCGAGTTCCCTAAAACCATCTATCTCTATCTCGTGAGTCGTTTTTGGCTGCCTACGACCGACTACTGCCTGCTAAACAGAAAAAGAACAGATACCAGATAGACAGCAGTGAACAATAGCGAACAGTGGGTAAACGCACCCCGTAGACAGTTCCGTATGCATACAGACAGTCAACAGCAGCAGTAGTAGTAGCTGGTAAACGCTAAATTGTAAACCCAGACGATCTCGATAAGGCGGCACTAACCTTGTGCTGACCGCTGGCAGTGTCCAAGAAGAAAGTTCCTGGGCTACCCTTGTGAGGGTGGTCGATCCTGTCCGCGAGCTTCGCACTGAAATCTCCCAGGGTGCTGCTCGTTTCTCCCAACGAAGCCTTTCCAGATATCTTGCAGGTCAAGCCCGTTTTTTTGCCAAGGAACTCCATCAGGCCCTGTAAGGCACCCAGAAACGAAGGAGAAAAAAACACCACAAAGACAAAGACAAGGACAAAAGACAAAAGACATACAAAAGACAAAAGACAGGAGACAAAAGACAAAAAACAAAAGACAAGATACAAAGGACAAAATACAGAAGACAAGAGCCAAGAGACGAGATAAAAGACAAAAGACAAAAGACAAAACTATTACGGGAGACCATAGTAAATAGGACCAAATATTGTCAGGAAGAATATATAAAATTCTAGTTTTTTGTCTGTACCATTGGTCCTATTTACCAGGTGTGTTCGAGGGGCAGGGTCAGGAAGTGTTCAGTCGGGTCGGGTAGGGTCAGGAAGTGTCGAAAACATGACGGGTTAGGTCGGGTCGGATCAATAAGAGGTTTGCAAATCTCGCGGGTCAAGAGTTTTTCAAATCTCACGGGTCGGGTCGGGCCGGGTCGGGTCGGATCGGGTCGGGTCGGGAGTTATACGAACTGTCGCGGGTTAGGTCGGGTCAGGTCAAGACATCTCAACATTTTCGCCGGTCGGGTCGGGTCAGACCCGATCTAACCCCTGAGATTTGACCCGACCGCGAACAGCCCTGCTATTTACTATGGTCCACCGTAGTAATTGTTAACAATAGTCAGCAACAGTCAGTCATAACTATATTGGCCAGAAAAAGGTACAGTACCCCTATCGTAGCCCGTGTCCAGCCGCTCATCTTGGCTTGGCTCTCATCCCTGCAAGTGCATGCCTTGTAAGGCACATGCCTTATTGGGTAGTATACTTACAGTCAGTAGTAGCCGATCAGACCTATTTAGGCCCAAAAAAGGTACAGTACCCCTATATCATAGCCCGTGTCCAGCCGCTCATCTTGGCTTGGCTCTCATCCCTACAAGTGGAGCGTTTTTCTTTCTCTACAAAGACGAGAGCTACGGAAGGGACAGCACTTATTAGTAGTGTAGCATTTCATTTTTATTGAGGCCTCGTACTCATTTGAGGAGCTTTATAAACCAAAACTGATTTTGACAAAGAAAAAAATGGATGCTTAAGCTCGGCCTGTCTTAAGTAGGTCAACGTACGGCCGTGCACGGTACCGACGTCCCAAAGATCCCGCCGTTCAGAGGGGGGGAGAGTGTTATAAGGATTACCCTGGGCTGGGTAGTCGATCGATATTTTACCCCTACGAGTATAGCTCAGTAGGTAACACCCTCACAGCTTCTCACGTGTTGAGCTCTATAAACCAAAACTGATATCGAGAAGAAGAAATGGACGCTCAACCTCGGCCTGTCTTAAGTGTTGTTTGAAATATATTGCAACCCCAAAATGGGATCAACGATAAGGCATGCCTTGTAAGGCAAGTGCCTTATCGAGTAGTCCTTCAGTTGAGGAGAATACATATTACGGGGGACCATAGTAATTAATACCAGTAGTACTGTAATTAGAACCCACATTGGACCCACAAACCAGGTATTCCGCTATGTTTACACACAATATTTGGTTCTGATTACTATGCTAGGTATCCCCCGTGACGCATGCTACGATAGAGGTGCACCATGTTTTTTTCTTGATCTCCTTACTTGAGGAGCGTCATACCTCACCGAAAAAATTATTTTGGAGGAAAGTAAAAGGGCTGCCGGATGCGAAATCTAATGACCGAAGCATCCTCTGAAACAGTATTCGTCACAAAAATGAAATTCCGACGAACTTGGGTTAAGGAGCCCGATCTTTCAGAAAACGATTCGGCCAAAAACTGCTACTTCTACCGTAGAACGCGTCCCGTGATAGTAGTCAGTACTACAAGCAGTAGTAGGTCACAAATATTTTTTGCCCCAACAATGCTACCCTCTATCGCAGCACGCGTCCGGGCGGATGGGTAAAAACACAGGCAACAGGCAACACTACTACCGGTAAACCCACCTTTACTTGAGGGTCCAAACCACCCTCGATCACAGCGAAAATCAAACAAGTTAAAAAAAACAAAACCAAACAAAATACCAAAAAAAAAACTAACAAAATTGAGCAGAGCATTGTAGTGAAGCTCACCTCGACTTGAGAGTCGAAAGCACCCTCGATAACAGCGAAAATCCGGTGCTTCCAACAAATGTCCAGCTGAAAAAAAAAAATGAAAAGGGACGAGAAAACGAAGCGAGGCATCGCACAATTTGGTGTTTGTTTGTTGGCATCGGCAACCGAAACATGAAAGGAGACCGGTCTTCCGCACGGCAAAGGCCTGTATTGGCAATATATTATACTGATTTTAGTGGGTGAGGGCGGTCAGTCAAGGGGTCAAACCGCGGTCTCCCATTAATACTCGTATATAGCATCTTTTGGCGCGTCAAGGCTTGTTGTGGCCTTACCATAGATCGCGGTCTCTCATTAATACTCGTAGCATCTTTTGGCGCGTCAAGGCTTGTTGTGGCTTTATTATACTGTTTTTAGTGTACGACGGCGGTCAGTCAAGCGGTTAAAAACCGCGGTCTCCTACTCGTAGCATCTTCTGGCGTGTCAAGGCTTGCTGTGGCCCTATTATACTGCTTTTTGTGTATGGCGGTGGTCAGTCAAGCGATTAAAAACCGCAACCTCGGACTACTACCGTATAACACGGAAGAAAGCACACCCCGGTGATAACATTTTGGCATTAAAAAATATTATCACCCGGTGTGCTGTTGTGGAGGGGTGTGCTATCTAACGCATCCCCGATGATAAACACCATGCACGAGAGCCCTGCAGCTAGGGGGTGTGGTAACGAGAGGGTGTGACAACGACGGGGTGTGCTAACGGCATTATTGGTTGATAATGAGAGTTAACAGACCCCGACCCGATTCAGGGGGTGTGGTAATGAGAGGGTGTGATAACGGTATACCAATGATTGCTATGGAGTGAGTGTGAACAGATCCTGGTCAGCATGCAGGGGGTATGTTAGCAAGGGGTGTAGTAACGCATGACAAGCTTGGTCTAAAACCAGTTTGTTTTTCTTTTCTCATGTATTGCCGGTGATGGCAAGGCAAACACTTGAAACCCGGGGATAGCAGCAAAATTCCCCGCCTTGCGACGATACCGCAAAACGGTTACCGGTACCGGTACCATACAGGTGCTCATTGATGAAACCCCGAGGGTCGCACCGCAAGTGCTGCAGGTGCATTGCCGGTACCGGTACCGGTACCAGTAGCCGGGGCTTAGCACACGGCGGACGTAGGAGACATGATAGCGTTAGTGCCAGTACCGGTAAGCGCGCTGGTCCCAGAGGAAAACGACATGATCGTCGCCCGAGGCGCGACAGCAGCAGCTACAGGTGGGGTCGAAGCCGCAGACTCGTTCGGCCCACTATGAGGGGGCGCAGCAGTTAGTTGCCTCCATGCTGGTGTCCATACCGGTGCGGGTTGATTGTGAATTGTGAATTATATCCATCCACCAGGTAGTAGGTGATATGATAATTGTGGAGTTTGACACTGTTTTCAGGCGTACACACGTAGGGGGTGTGTTATCTCACGTACCCCCGGTGATTAAGTGACGGTAAAAAAACGAAGTAAAAAAATATCACCCGGTGTGTTTATGTGGGGGGGTGTGTTATCTAAGGGGGGTGTGCTTTCTTCCGTGTTATACGGTACTATTAAGGGAACCATACTACAGTAAATAGGACCTATATACTGTACACACATGAACCTATATATTTACTTATTTTTACTAAAACTATTTGGTTCTATTTACTAGTATTTACTATAGCCCCCCCTAATAGCATATTTGGGTGCATCAAGGCCCGTATTATCTTATTATGCTATTTGTAGTGTATGGGAGCCGCGAGGGCCAAAAATACGGGCTCCTATTAGTCATACAGCAGGATCTTTGGTCGTGCGTCAGGGTATATCTTGTGGCACTATTATACCGTTTTTAGTGTGTGAGTGCTGTCAGGCACACGCGTCAAGGCCTTCTCAACTGTTTTTAGTGTATAAGGGCGGTCAGCCAAGAGATCAAACCGCGGTCTCCTATATACCATTACGGAGGAACATAGTAATCAGAACCAAATAGGCCTAGTAAAAATACTGTAATATGTAGATTTTTGTGTACGTGATGGGTCCTGATTACCGGTACTATGGTCCTCCGTAAAAAATAGCGCCTTTGGGTGCGTCAAGGCCATACTACACTGTTTTCAGTGTATCAGGGCGGTCAGTCAAGGGGTCCAACCGCGGTCTCCTACTAACACCATATTTGGGTGCGTCGAGAACTTATGGCACTGTTTTTAGTGTAAGAGGGCGGTTAGTCAAGGGGTCAAACTACGGGATCCTACTAGTAGCTTCTCTCGGCGCATCAAGACTTCTTGCGGGGATGTTGCACTGATTTTAGAGCATAAGGAAGGGCGGTCTCCTACTAAAAACAAAAAGGGCAAGGTGGAGTTCCAAGCTGCGCCGTATCCCTGACAACAGACATTGCGCGTCGCACACCCGCGAAACAAAGGTTTGGCGAGCGAGCTTACGCTGTATTTTTACCCCACCCGTCGGGAGATACAACACACAACATACAACAGTACTTGCCATTCACAGATATTGAATAGTACGGTATCGGAAAGGTCGCCCTATCCGTTCAAAGCAAAGCGGGCGGTTAGTTTTTGCCAACGACCTATCTATGTACAACGGCGACAAGGGCATACTATTAGTAGTATACGTTTAGCAGGGTATCTAATCTGGGGTGCACATACTATAGGCATTAGTCCGCCGGGCTACTGGTAAAAGGTTAACCAATCAACCACCAACAACCTAAGCCTTATAACGCCCCCCCCCCCGTTCAGAACAGCGCGGCATTTGGTCTTCACATGGGGCCGTACGTGCCTATGTTCTTACTTCGAAGTCCTTAACAATCCATGGGAACCCAGGGAGAGCCTTGATCGGATTATTGACATGAGGAAATTCGCTTTTATTCAAAAGGCGTTTTCATGGTCGTGAGATTCGAACTCACGACCACTATACAATAACCCATGTCCTGCCGTCGACGCCATTTGTCAGGGGCATTAGACCGTTGGGCTACTGGTGAAAAAACTTAATCAATCCCCCACCCACAACCTAAGCCCTATAACACGCGGGTGTCAAACTTTATCGTTTGGATCATACTCGATTTGGCACATGGGTACTCCCAGAGTATCTACCTTGATTATTAAACACACCACGCAGAGTCGGCTGACTACCACAACTTGCCGACTAGTCACTAGTTGGCTAGGTATTACGCTTTAGTTTCGCGCGGATTTTTTTTTTTTTTTTCTGCGTTTTTGTACCTGACTTGTGGCTCGAACTATGCCTTTACTAGGCAATACCAATAAAGTCGGTTAGCTGGCTTACTTCGCCATCCAACGAATACACTATTAATATGTATATCTGAAGTAATACTCAGTTAGTTAGCTTACTTCGCCACCCAATTATTCACCAGCCGTAAATTAATAGTCAGATAATTGGCTTACTTCGCAACCCAACTACTAATAATAAACTACATATATGTGTGAAGTAATAGTCACTTAGTTGGCTTACTTCGCCACCCAACCAATAACCAGCCGTGAATTAATAGTCAGATAATTGGCTTACTTCTCCACCCAATTAATAAACTATATTTAGTCGTAAATTAATAGTCAGATAATTGGCTTACTTCGCCATCCAACTAGTAACTAGCCGTAAGAGACGTGCGACGATAGACAGTACGCATAGGTTTCCTTGGTTTCCGTGGTCTTCTGCTTTTGGGAGTTTTATGAGTGATCAACGCTGAAGATCATGCTGCACATTGTCGGATGGCAAAGATAATAATAATAGAGGTGATGTTTTTTTTTGTCTGAAGCATTTTCTGAACGATCTATTAAAGGCTCCTTAACCCACAATCGTCGCACTATGTGTCATTCTTGTGTTCGAATACCTTTCTTTTTTATACTCATAGGCCATGGCATTGTTCATGGTGTACTGTATATACGTACGCAGCAGTTTTGCTTTCCTCCAAATACAGCTTTTGGGCGAGGTGTAGAGCCCCTGTACTATAATCAAGATAATCAAGATAATCAAGTGACCACCCTCACCAAAAAGCATGGTGCACAAACTACTGTATATAGCCGGAAAGTAATAGTCAGTTACACGTAGTTGGCTTACTTCGCCACCCAACTAATTACTAGCCGTAACGTACTATCAATAGTCGGCTAGTTGGCTTACTTCGCCACCCAGCTAATAACTATGAATAGCCGTAAAGTACCATTATTAGTCGGCTAGTTGGCTTACTTCGCCACCCAACTAATAAACTATATATATATCATATATCATATATATATAGCCGTCAAGTCCAGGCAAGTGACAGCTCTACGAAACAACAATAAGGGGGGGTTCATAAGGCCTTACCTTGGCGCTCACGCAGGCCGGCCCCATGAAGCTGCAGTCGTCTCTGGAGATCCTGGCAAGGCGGTACCCCGTGTCCTCGATGGCCTCCACGCTCAAAAACGGGAGGATGCCCGCGGGGGGAAACTCGATCGGTGGCTGGCACAATAAACAAGGCATACAAAAACAAAACACGCACATAGAGACATACACACACAAATCACGGACGCATACGCGTACACACGTACATATATCATGGACGCACAAAAAAAAAGAGCACAAAAAAGGCACGAGCACAGGACAAGAAGGGAGGGAAAAAACAGGAGGAGGAGGAGAAAGAGGAGGAGGAGGAGGAGCGCGTCAGCGATACACATCAGTACGAGCATGTGTTCGCGCCTTGTCTACATACGAAGTACACAGACACCAGTCCGTTAGAAAAAACATTTCTACACCAACAAAAACACGCGCACTCACATTGTAACCCCCCCCCCCGGTGGTCTATTACGGGAAACCATAGTATAAATACTATAAATAGGACCAAATATTGTTAGAAGAAACAGACAAATATATCGTTTTTTGTGTGTACCGCAGGTTCTATTTACTAGTATTACTAGTATTTACTATGGCCCCCCGCAATAGTGGTTAAAACCTCGCAACCACCAAGGCCGATTTCGCGAGTTCGACCCCCCTTCCCCTTCCCCCCGCCAGGTTGGCGTTTCTCATGTGCAAAACCTGACTACAGAAAGCGCCTATGAAAAGCGTGTGTATGCACAATTCAACAAGAGTCGATAAGGAAACGAAATGCTGAATTCTTCCCGCGACACAAGTGAAGGCATAAAAGAAGGCATGCACCAGAGCGGGGGAGGAGTGCCCGCTATGTGAGGTTGTATCTGGCGTACGATTGGGAGGGAGCTGGAGAAGTAGTTATAGGGCAAACAATAATAGATGAGACGGGCAACAAAAAACAGCGTACGTAGGCGGGCGGTGTATATACGAGCGATCCCCACAAGAGGTCGCAGGGTATACCAGTAGTAGCATGTACGATTACCTGGTACCAGTATGTCCGTAAAAACAAGAAACGTTGGGGGTATTCATATTTATGAAAGCACGGTCCTTACCTTTCCTGACAGAGCGGCAGAAAGGGGTGGGGTGAGCGGGAAAAATATGTCCGGTGCTACCGGTTTAAACCGGTTTTCCGGTTTTATCCGGTGTTCGGTTAACCGGTTTAAACCGGCGAAAAAAAACGTACACGCCTGCTGGGTTTCCAAAAACCGGTTTAAACCGTTTTTGTTTTTACCTGTGCCCACCTCTAGTCATGTTATGTTTGTGCGGGTCGTTAACGGTGTCCGAGCTGTTTTTCGACGTTTTTGTTGAATTCTTCGGCGTTTTTTTAGTTGAATCCATTTTTGTTTTTTTTGGCAGCTCGTGCTTGAATCATGCGGCCGAACGGCCGCAGAAAAATCGGTCGGCCCAAAAATGGTCATATTTCGCCCCTTTCCCAGGGGAAAGAGAGGGGGGAAAAGTGTCGATTTTTGTTTTTAAACGTGCCAAAATGGGGTATATTTTTACATGAACTTAGTCTTGAAAACCAACTCTGTTTTTTTTTGCATCAGCTTGCTCTGCGCTTTATCTTTCTAACGAACCCAACTACAGGATACGAATCAACCGTGTTATACCCAAACCACCAAACATCAAAGACCCATAACCACGCAGACTTATTATGGGACAGAGGAAGTATACAGGATGAAGAATTGGACACGAGAAGACGCAAAAAACGATGGAACGGTCCTTGTTTCTTGTTTCAACAAAACAATTATTTCGTTGTTGGACGGAACCTTGTTTTTACCATTAAACAAATACTACTGTAACTACTAGTGAAGAAGATGTGTTGGCCGGGGTTCACCGTGTTTTACCGTTGAAACGATCCTGTTTTCAACAACAGCAATGTTTTGGTATATGGGTGCACTGTTTTGCTGGCTGGGATTTTGGGGACAAGTTTTGTTTCAGGGTAGGAACAGGGCTGAAAGTATACAAGCAGTACGGTTCCGGGATATTTGAGTGATTGGGTGTTCAACTTTTGAATTTCCGTGTGCACGCCGGAGTTTAGGATTGGGGTTCGTATAACCGGTATGTTGCGTTGTGACTGGCGTGCACACGGTCAATAATAAGTATCCTTATCTGTTATACAAAGTACCTGGTGTGTATCCTAAACATCGCGGGGCGAAAAGCAAGGGAAAAGAAAGCAACGCCTTACACCCACTTACAAAACCCTCCTCCCCTCACGTCCACCCGCCCGCCAGTCCGCCCGCCTGGTGCCCCCCCCCCAAGCCCAACTCACCAAGGCGACAGTCCCCACCGCGAACCCGTGCTTCCTGGCGGCCACGCTCTCCGCCACCGCTGCCGCCCGCGCTGCCTCGCGAGTGGCGGCGGTCCTCTCTCTGTTCTCTTCGTGCTTTCTCCAGGCCACTACTACCTTCGCCGCGCGATCCTTAATCTCCGTTTCCCATAGAACGAGGCACGCTCGGCACTTCCAGGTGCCTACCCATTCCCCGGAACCAGGGCAACCGTTATATCGGGCGCAGAGATCGGTGTCGGTGTCATGCCACCACTTCTGGCAACGGCCACACACCTTTCCGGTCTTCGCTCTGACTGGTTTATCGCAGGCCTGACACGGTGTCTTACGCTTCTTCCTCCTTCCACCCTTAGCCAGTGACGATGACGACGACGATCTCACCGGTGCAGTTACTACCGTAGCCGCAGAACCACTAGTAGTACCACCAGCACCAGCACTAGCAGCACCAGTACCAGCACCAGCACCAGCAGCACCAGCAGCCGCAACACCACCACCACCAAACACCACAGCACCAGTAGCGCCAGAAGCTGCAGTCCCAGCAGTAGCAACCCCAGAAGCACCAGCAGGATTAACCCCAGCGCCACAAACGCCACCGACACCACAACCGACACCCACACCAACACCAGCACCACACCCACCACCACCAGTAGCAGCAGCGGCGGTGGAAATGGTAGCAGTTGCAGTACCGTTGGCCTTCTGCTGACGGACCATGCCGGTCGTGGAGAAGGGCTTGCAGCCCGAGGCATTCGCGGGAACCGTGTCGGGGGCGGCGACAGCGGGGGGAGTGATTCCCGCCCGATACGGCTGCGGCGTCACGGCACCGCCCTGGCCGACAACGGCGTGGTTGTTCACAGCCTCATCCCTTCCGCCGCTCACGGGCACGGTTCCAGAGAGGGAAGTGGGCATAAGAAGAGGGGGCTGAAGGCAAGAGATCCCCCCTCCCTCTGCCAGCGCAGGGCTAAGCGGCCTCGCTGCAGGCCCCGCCTTTCCCTCGTCTACTCTCTCTTTTCCACTTTCTTGCGGTAAAAACGCCTCCGCAGACATGCCATCATCATCCTCGTCGCTCTCAATGATGAGACGCCTCCTGCGTGGCTTCTTAGTAGTGGCCGCGGTGACGGTAGTGCTGGCGGTGGAGGTGGAGGCGGGGGTGGGGGTGGAGGTTACTCCAACAGCCTCCGACGGTGCGCGGCAAGCCTTGGGGAAGGAGCTTCCCGACGCCGCCGTCGCTGCGGCCTCCGCCACGTTGGCCACCTTCGGCGCGTTCGCCGTCCTCGCCACCTCCGCCTCTCGCCTCCCCGCCTCTGCCGCCTCCCGCAAGCGCGCCCAGACGGGTCCATCGCGAGCCACCCCGTCCCGCCTACGCTGACACTCGTCACAGTTCCATTTTCCGTCCGAGGAACGGGGGCCCTGGTCCAGGCAGGCGCCGTGGACCTTCATGAAGCATTGGCTGCAGCGCTCGCTCGCCGTTGCTGTGGCCGCGCCAGGCGATGTTCTGCGAAGGCAACGAACGCACCACATCCTGCCCCCTTGCACGATGTTTCCCTTTCCCGCAAAGAACGCGTGCACGATGTCGTTTCCGGCGCCTCTAGCCCCGCCGGGGCAGTCCGCACAAACCCAGTCAGGGGGGGGTCTGTTCTCGACATCGTACCCGGCGCACAGGTGGTGGAAGAGGCACCCGCAAGCGCGACAGCAGGCCGCCGATCTGCCCGCCACGGCTTCGTTGCAGGCCTTGCAGACGGAGCCAGGACTGTTGCACGGAGCGGTTCCCGCCGACACCATGGGCGCTGCTGTCTTGCTTGTCTCCGAATCTTCCCCTGTAGGACTCATACTCTGAGAACGATCAACAGGAATCGAAGAAGGGGTTTTCAGTTTTCAGGCCGGTGCTAATGGAAAGATTGAGATTATTGTAAAATTACGTCCCCAAACTATTACTGCGTACAGTAGTTAGGATATATACCAGGTACGGCTGAAGATGTTCTCTCACCGCCGCTGTGGGGAAAACGGGAGAACGTATTTCGTTTTTTTGTCACCTTTTTGTCACGCGGCGCAACCTTTTTTTTTTTACGTTGTCAATTGTCAACGCATCGGTCGACGCTTTTCAGTGATCAGTTTACGAGACGATAGATCTTCGATCTCGACACACAATCAACCTCTGCTGGTATACGTACATCTTTTCTCGGGCGCAGTAATCGGCATGGGGGCTTTCTCGATGAAAACAACTCGGATTGCAAAAAACCTTCGAGTAACGTCTGCAAACAAATGCGCTGCGGGCTCAGCTACACAGACAGACAGATGCCACACTTTACGTGTACGTACAGTACAGTACAGGACACCTACTAGTAATAATAAACAGGCAATCTGTTCCAGGCTGGATTTCTTATTTGAGAGAGGGTGCTTTCTACACTAATTTCAAGATGACGACTCCCGAATTTCTTATGTTCCTCCAAATCTCAGCCTGGCTTTCTTGTTAGCCTGTTTCTTATTAGGTGTCCTGTACGGTATCATAGTGAACACAATATATACTGGTGGTGCGTAAAGGTTTCCAAATAAATGGTTGCGAAAGCGCCGTTGCAGTGAGAATTTCGTCTTCGAAGTTGGACCATCAGCTTGTACAAGCAGTTCCGCACACCACACGGCAAACTGCAAGCTAGTACTCGTATACTCGTTTTACTCGTCGTACCACACCGTAGACCGTAGACACGCGAGATACCCCCCCCCCCCCCCCCCGCCTTGCTTGGTTGGGACGAATTTCCGAGTCTAGTTTTTCCAAAGCAAGTAGCAATCACACACAGCGAGCAAGCAGTGAAAACGCACGGTGGCTTTGGAAAGATCTCGACGACATATTTCCATGTCCATGGTCAGACAGACAGACCGACAGACGCATCCCTCGGCGCTTCACACCCTCTCTCTCCGCTTTGTGGAGAGCAGCAGCCTCGAAGCTCGTCCAAGGGTGTGCGTTATCTCACCGCCCGGGTGATGCGGTACCATGGCTGGAGAGCAAGGTGAGCATCGTTGCTGTGTACGGGTACAACAGCAAGGAAACTCGTATCATTACGTACTCGTATTAGCGAAGAACAAAAATAGTCAGTGCGCGCTCCGCAGAAAAAAACTGCCGACATGTGGGAGTGCAGGCACGACGAGAGGAGGAGTCGCCCGTCGGGACACCGACGGACAGCGGAGGGCTAGCTCACCTCTCTCGCAGGCATCGTAGCGGACGCTCCTCGGCCAGCTGTTCAGCCCGTGTATATCCACGACGCAGGCGGCAGCAACGGCAGTGGGTTGCAGTTTGGTTCGTTTTTTTGTTCGGGTTTTCGAAAACGAAAATTCCTACAATCCGGAAAACGCCGCTACAAATGATACAACACCCTCATAGCTAGGATGCGTACTGCTGTGTGCAGGTTGCACCTGCAAAAGTTTTTGTGCAGAATGCTAGTTTTAATGTGTGAGGCTGGCCTTTTGGGCCGCATGTTTTTTTTTGGAAAAACGCCACCAAAACACGCGGCGGAGCCGCGTGGCTGCCCCTGCCGACCCCGTGCTCCCCAAGGGGTTGGGGTTCGGGTTCGGGTTAGGGTTAGGGTTAGGGTTAGGGTTAGGGTTAGGGGTGTGTCTGGGGTTGGCTTGGTCTGGGTCGACGGGCAAGGATGAAATTGGCCACACACAGCCTGCACAAAAACTTTTGCAGGTGCAACCTGCACATAACGCACGCCCATAGCTAGTCATAGCCGTTTTCGACACTGCTTTTTGGGATTTTGGTGTGCCGGTTTGTCGTCTCTATTTCTCTTTGTGAGCTGGACTGGATCACTATTACGAGGAACCACACCCGCATCTCAGGGGCAAGCTACATGTACGATGTCTGGCAATGTCTGAACAGCCAGTGCAGCAATATTGACTGAGAAAACGAAATCGAGATTCAAACAAAGCGACTATTAATAGTTTTTCGTATGATTTTGTCCGTAATATAAGGAGCCTTTTAATATGTATCTTATTACGCAAACGCTCCTTACATTTCCGGACAAATTGGACATTTTTTGTGTTTGGTTGTTTTGGCGGCGGGTTTTTAGACCAATAGAAAGGACGGACAGGAGGTCATCATGTCGAGGTGCTATACGGCTCCCACCCGGAAACATGAGCTAGATTATCGATTTACTGTTGTTGTACAGATCAGGGACCTATCTGCACTTGAAATATCTAGATCAAACAGGAATCGATGATTTGTCCGAGGTCTGTGACCCTCTTTTCCGCCCTTTCTATTGGTCTAAAAACCCGCCGCCAAAACCAGTCTAACTTTAAAAGTACTAATCTGTCCAGAAATAATGTAAGAATCGTTTTGATAATTAAATGTACACTAAAACGTTCCTTATTATATTCCAGACAATTTTTACAAGCAGCTCTGTACCTAAGGAGCGTCAGAAAAAAAAGTATGTGCACCCCTACCGTCTTGGTGCCAAAACTACTTGAAATTAGAGTAGGGAGCCACGCGATGGTATATATGGGATATGGGGGAGGTGTACCACTACTGTCATGCATGGCCGTACTCGTAGTCGTATGCCCATAGACCCTCGCACCCCTAGATATAATGCCGGGACGGGCACGTTTTCACCGACCAGGCACAAACATTGCACCAAGCGCGCCGTGAGGTGACCCAAGCGCGCCGTGAGGTGTAGGTGGGTCAGTCGCATGAAGGGTGAGCTGCATCCTACTCGAGAACCACTTGTGAGGCGGACGTTCTTGCATTAGATGACAGCGTCGAATGAATTGGTTTGTTTCAGTGACCGGGGGGGGGGGGGTTACTCATTTTTTGCTTGCCTTTAGGCATCGAATTTGTGCTAAACTGGCGTTTTCGCACTCGGAAGAAGACTCAGAAAAAAGTGTTTTCTTTGTGTAATACACCACCAGCCGACATTCGAACCCCAGTGCAATCGTCACCAGGGCGACAGCAGTATACCGTTACAATACAGCCAGCCCCATCATCTATGTACCGGTATGTATGAAATAAAAGGGGTAAGTAACGTGCAGGACATCACCATCATCAGCACCAAGCATCAGCATCATCACGATCGATCACATCAGCATAAATAATCGTCATCATCACCATCATCATCATCACCATCACCATCACATGTTTTCATTCGTTCATCCATTCATAATGTTTCGTCACCACCACCCGTCACTATATGTCGCCTATCATGGTACACTGACAATATAAAAAACTTGCAAATTTAATCCTACACTTACTACGTATTATCCTGCTTCGACCAAAAGACTACCACAGGTACAATATGTACCCAAGTTCCCACTACGAGTACTGCTGCTGCTTGCTATAGGTCGATCGAGGTAGAGCTAACAACGCCTTTCTTACACCGGGTGAGTGTAGGTTCGGGTCAACGAGCATATGTACCACGGCAAGCAAGGAAACATCCGGAAGAAAGTGAACTGAATATGAACGTAATACGAAGTACTACTACTAGTAGAGTGCTAGCCCCTTTCAAGCGACCCCGCGAGATTTAGGCCGTTGGGAGAAAAGGGACCTGTATCTCCGAACGGACTACTGTAGCATCCCTTGAAGGGCTACCTCCTACGTACGGTACTGTGCATAGTCCAGTCTATACAACCGATACTACTTCAGACTGGCGATATCATAACCTTAGTAATACTCTGTAGTACCAGGTAGATAACTGCATCATATAGTACTGTACCAGGTAAGAGTAGTGAGTATACGTCGTGGTATCAGTAGTTGCACTCGCCCAGCCAACCTCTCGTACTGCAAGTCAAAAACACAACACAAACGCCAAGAAGAAGGAAGAATCGTGAAAAAAGAAAAGAAAAGAAAAAAGCCGGCTTCTTCCCGCCCAGCCGTCATCAATCAATCCATTAATTTCCGACCCGCAGTTTCCCTAAAGCTTCCACAAAAATAGTAATAATACAAGAAAAAAAAAACGAAACTCGGCGCCAAGAAGAAGATCAAATTCAACTCACACGTCATTCCTCTCTCCTGGCGAGAAAAAAGAAAGCACGCCAAACAAAATGCATGGCTGTACGATGTATCCGGAATGTGCTTATTATCCTTCGTGGTCATCACCATCACCATCCCCACCACCGCGATTTTTATGTTTTAGATCAATCGAATCCCCCCCCCCCCGCGCGCTCGTGCCCATCATGGATACCTATGCTACACTAATAACAACGACACCGACAAACTTACAAAAACATAACGAACGCGATGGCCGGCACGTCAAGTGCATCCACCGTGTTCCTGCTGCTGACACCCTTTTTAGAACTACTGCGCCCACCTTTCTTTGCGGAGGAGGCACAATACTCGAAAATAGTGTGGGATAAGTTTTACGGCAAAAAAATGGGTCAAGATGCGGCAAAAAAAACAAAACAAAAAAACAGCAGCAGGCCCCCGCCCCCCCGCCCCCTCATCGCACTCCCAACTGTCTACAATCAAACGAAAAACCTCTCCTCCACATTCCCAACTGTCTACAACCAAAACAAAAAACTGACCAACTCTCTAAGCTGGGGCACCATGGTTGATCGCCAAGAGGAGGCAGGCCCTTTCAGCCACCACTCCCCGTCCCGAACCCCCTCGGGTACCATATCAGATCCCGGGCCCCTTCGCCTACCGTCACCCATCCTCGCTTTACAGAAAAAACACAACGAATTTTATCTGCGGTGGGGCAACGGTAAGCGTCGGGCTAACCTAAACGACACCGACTCGCCCATTGCCTTTTACCTACGTTACAAAATTGCCATTGTATGGCTGCAACAGATCACGCACACCGAAACACACAGAGCGCTCTTTTTACAAAAGTCAAGGTGAAGGCGGGTCAATCGGATCTCCCCCATCCCTCCCCCCTCCCTCCCATCCTCCCCCACCACCCCCTCACCTTCCTCCCACACCCCTTCACCCTCCCCCCGCTTCACCTTCCTTCTCCCCCACCCCCTCATCCCTACCCTCACCCGCTATCTTAAACCGACCCAAACCCAACCAATCAGCGAGGTGGTACACCGACGGCACGGGATACATGCACAGGTTCAAGCGAAAGGCAGATGCCAAGAAAGGCAAAGGACAAGGCAAAGGCAATTGATAAGCAAAAGGTCAAACGAAAAGCCAAGCGAAAGGCCAAGGCAAGAGGCCAAGGCCAAAGGCAAAAGCCAAGGCACAGGCCAAGGCACAGGCGAAAAAGCAGGCCAAGAGAAATGCCAAAGCAAAAGCCAAGCGAATAGGCCACACCCAAAGTCAAGCCAACGTCAAACCGGACAGGCGGGGCCGCGAAGCATAACGAGTCTGAGAGCCGACCATTGATCCACCCACCCACGCGCCCACCCACCCCGTGCGCCACGACCGACCAATCGTCTAGTCGCAACCAGCCTACTACTCAACCGACCAGTCCCTTCACGCGTAACAACCAGCCAAAAGGCCACTCGTTGCACGAGTCACAACAAAAACATCCCCACCGAATCAGAGCGGCTCGGTGCTGTGCACGCGGCGGCGCGCTCTCTGTCCGTTGGAAACGGGGGAGAGCTGAAGTGGCCCGCGCCAGACCAGCTGCTGCGGGTGCTCGTGCCACTGCTCCTCCTCCTCCTGCCGCTGCTCCTGCTGCTGCTTCCTCTTTTTCGGCAGCGTGGGTGCGGGCTCGTCCCTTGCACTTCCCTGACAAAACAAAATAATTTGGGAATCCAACACGCGAGGGCGGGGTGGGGTGGGGTGGGGGGGGGGAGCATGGGAAAAGGGGAGGGCGAGGGGTGTAAGAGGACAGGGATGGGGGGTTAGAAGACAAGCACCCACTGACGCAAAACACACACAAAGCACACGAAGGAGACACAGACACACACCACAACCCCTGACCTTGGGGGTAAATTTGGTACGGAAAACAAAACATGCATTGCCCGGGGACGCAAAGGATAGTTATGTCTATGATCACGCCGGGGGGGTGGAGCGGGGGGTGACAACGCAGGACAACCGCGGCGGAGCACACAGTAGACATCCAAGCGCAACGCGCCGCATCGCCCCCCCCCCCCCCCCTACAATAACCCATGCCAATCCCCAAAAAGGGGGTCCACCGTCAAAATCCCTGCAACCTTAGAAAAAGGCATTAGCGCTCCCGTGCCTACCCTACCCTACCCCACCCAACCCCCTCCTACCCTACCCTACTTTACATCACCCTACCCTACCATTCCCTACCCATCCTACCCTACCCTAGCCTGATCCGACACTCCCCTCGCACGCACCTCGGTAAAGCATTCGTTTTGGCCTCGTTTCTTGCCACGAGCACACCCGTCCTGGCTCCGTCGAGCGTCCTCGCGCTGGGGACCACGGGCGTCCAAATGTACGTCGCTGCCGCTGCCACTGCAGCTGCCGCTGCCGAGGGCGGGGCCACCGCGCTGGCTCTCCGACGACGAGACGCCCGAAAACCCCGAGGCCGACGCGTCCCTGCCCGCGCCCCCCTTCTCGATCCTCCGATCCCTGCTCCTGCTTCTGCTCTTGCTCCGGCTCCCGCACTTGAGTCGGTTCTGTAGCGCGTGGTGCCGGGAGATAAGCTCGGACGCGCGCATGCGAACCAGCTCCACCATTTCGTCGTTGTCACCACTGCCCCCTCCGCCACCACCCCCACCTCCACCCCCGCTCGCCTGGCTTTCAGCCCACATGTCCTCGAGGACCTCCTTCGTCGACTTCTTCCCGACATCGCCTGGCTCCTCCGTAGACGTCTTCCCGACTCCCCCAGGCTCCTTCGTCGACATGTTCTCGAAATCCCAAGCGTCCGTGCGCTGGTTAGGGCGGTCGGCGATTCTAGCCCTGCACCTCATGGAGGCGAGGGCGGCGGCATAGGTAGTAGCAGCAGCAGCAGCATCGTCACGGAAAACCGCAGTCTCGGACGCTTCCGCGGCTGCATTTCGGGAGGGTTCCGTCGGTCCCGCCGTGGCGTCCGCAAAGCTTGCGCGCCGGCCGCGACTGGCGCCGATGCTAGCCCCGTGCTCGTACGTTGTGGCCGTGGCGGTCTCAGAGGCGGTAGTGAAACGTCTGACCCAAGCGCCATCGTCGCACGCCTCCACGCTTTCGTTTTCAACCGGTGCGGCAGCCCATGCATTGATGGCGTCGCCGGGTCGGCCGCGCGGATGCACGCCGTCGACTACGGCAGATACAGCTGCGGAAGATGGAGATGCGGCCGCAGGTCCAGTCCACCTCGTACAGCCATCATTCCGGCTAGCAAGCAGGGTCGAAATGGACGGCAGGCCTCCGGCACCGTGCCCTGAAGAAAAATCCAGTGCCACGCCTGCGTTCGCCTCCCTGCCTCCGTCCTGTCCAGAAGCCGTTACCTCCGCGAAGCGATTCTTCCGCTTCTTAGCTACCTTCGAGGCGGGAGACTGCTGCGTGTCCGAGATGGCGGCACCGTCGCCGCGGCCGCCACCACCCCCACCAACAGCCCCGCCACCAGCCCCGGCACCACAACCAACACCAGCCCCGCCACCACCACCCCCCGCGCCCTCCTCCCCTCCGATCGAGTCGTCCCTCGCTGACGAGTCCCTACCGGAGTCCCCCCCTGCGCGTGGTCTGTGCGTAGATGGGCGTCTGACCTCGCCCTCTCCCTCAACAGAGTCTTCGGACCAACCCTTCGCCTCCCCAGACTCCGCAGCGTCCTCATCCTGCTCGGCGTTCTTGGCCGGGCGCGACAGAGGGCCAGTCTCGCACGCCATCCCGTGAGGCTGGGCTTTCCCGTGCATCCGGCTCACCGAAGCCTCATGATCCGTCGAAACGCGTTTACGCCTTCTATCGTGCGTAGGCAACACCTCCGCCGCGCCCGGATTCCACACCAGGTTCGAACGTGCGTCGCTCTTCTCGGAGTCGCCGTGCTTTTCGTCGTCCCTGGTGATGTCGCAGGGGGCGTTATCCCCGCTCGACCTTTCCGCGCTGCCGGCGCCCGTATCATGGAGGGATGGACGGCGCTGCCGGCTGGTCTTGCCGGGGGAGGAGCGTGGGGCTTGGAAAGTCCCACCACCATCACCGCCGCTGACATCGCCGACATCGTCGCGACTGCTGCTGCCACCCCTGCGCCCACCGCCGCCTCCGCTGCCACCCCCGCCACCACTGCCGCCGCCACGGCCGCCGCGACTACCGCTACTAACGGCCTTGGCCATGGCGCCCTTGTCAGCCTTATTGCGGGAGGGAGACTGTAGCGGTGAACGCTCGCGGGCGCTAGAGCTGGAGGAATCTCTTCCCCGACCCCCACCTCCGTCTCGACTTCCGCCGCGACCGCGTCGCTCCCCCCTGCTCCTGTCCCTGCCGCGGCTAAAGGATCGCCTCTTCCGCCGGGGCGAGACGTCGCCACCGCGGCCTTCGCCGCGCACGCGATCGTCACGGGACGCGGCATCCACGCTACCGCGCATGAGGTTTCCGCTTGCCCTCACCTCACGCACACGGCGGGGCGTCTTCTCATCGGGGGAGCACCTGCGGCGGGGGCGGGGGCGGCTGCTGCTGCTGCTGCTGCTGCTCCTGTTCCTAGAAGCGTGCCGGTGGCGGCTGCTGCTGCTGCTGCTGTCACCCTTTGCAGTGAGGCTACGCTTACCGCCATCAAAGCTACCGCGCTGGCGGCTTCTGCCCCGCTCACCCCGATGCACGCGGCGCTCATTCTCGCCTTCATCCGATCCAGCGCATCGGTTACGGCTGGTGCTCCTTCGCTCCTTAGAAGTGCGGCGGTTGCGGCTGCTGCTCCTTGCATCCCTTGGAGCGCGGCGCTGGCATTCGAATCCCTGCTCGAACCGGGGACGGCTGAAACTCCTTCCGTCGCTGCGCACGCGGCGGTTCCTCTCGGCTTTGCCGCTACATCGGCTCATGCTTCTGTCACTTCTACGGACGCGGCGCATTTCTTCCTCGTCCCCGATGGACCCGCGGCGGCGGCTGCTACCTGGCCCGTTCCCACACACACGGCGCTGCCTCTCGTCAACCCCCGTACCGGAACCCCGGCGGCTGTTGATGCTACCGCCCCTCCGCACGCGGCGGCTTCTATCCTCCTCTTGTTGGAAGCTACCGCCGTGGCGGCTGCGGCTCTGTTGCATCCCACCGCGTCGCCTCCTCTCCTCCTCCTCCTTCAAGCAGTCTCCGTGCCTGCTGAGGCTCGGTTGTACTTGTGGGCGACGCTGCTTCTCTTTCTCCTTGAAGCTTTCGCTGTTGCGGCTGCGGCTGCGGCTTCTCTCAATCCGACCGCGGCGCTTGTTCTCCTCCTTCTCAAAGCTATCCCGGTGGCGGCTGCGGCTCCGCTCCACCCGCGAGCGGCGACGCCTTTCCTCGTCACCGTCGACACCCTCCCGGCCGTGGCGGGTGCTGCTCTCCTCTCGCCGCACACGGCGACATTCCTCCTCTTTCTTCTCAACCCTACCGCCGTGGTGGCTGCGGCTTCGTTCCCTCCCCACGTGGCGGGATCGCTCATCCTCCCGCTCGTGTCGGCTGCGGCTGCCTTCCCTCTCCACCCGACGCTTTCTATCCTCCTCGGCTTCAATTTTCTTGCGGTCGCGACTGCGGCTCCGCTCCCTCGGCGCGAGGCGCTTTCTATCAGCCGAAGGCGCCGGCGGCGACCGGCCCGACAGCGGGCGCGTCTGCGTTTGCCGCATACCTCGGTCGCGGTCCCGCCCCCCCGACACCGCGCCATTATCGCCTCCTCGGCTGTCACTGCCGCGTTGCTTGTCATCGCGTCCGTTGTCGTCGCGGAGGGTCGGGCGCTCGAGGTTTTTACAGTCGGGTCGGGTCGGGCGTTCGCGCCTATCGTTGCTGCGCTCGCGGTCGCCGTTATTGCGAGACCTCGACTCTTCGCGGCCGGTTGAGCGCTGGACGCCGCGGTCACCGCTGCCGGAACAGCCGTCCCGATCGGGGTCACGGGGGAGGTCACCCGTCGCCCTCTCCGGCGCTCCCGAACGTGAGTGATGCTGGTCATCGTCGCGGTGGCTCTTCCGTCCGTATCGGCGGTCGGTGCTTGCGCCACGCGAGCTCGAGTTTGCGAAGCTCCTGTCGCGGCCTGGAGAGCTACGTCGAGAGCGCACGTCGGCGGTGACCTCCTTCTCCCTACAGACACCGCCACCGCGTCCATTACCACGAACACCAGCACCACCAACACCACCAGCACCACTATCACCACCACCACTGCCGCCAATGCTAGCGGGATGGTGGGTGGGGCGCGGTCCGTCATCTCCCGCGAGTTTTGGAGAGGGACGCGGCAGCAAGTCTCGGGCAGCCTTCTTAGGGATCATAGCGTTGGGTCCCCATGCGCCAGTGCCCCCACCCTTGCCGCTCCCATCCTTACCCTTGCCACCCTCTTCTTTCCCACCAAGGCTTTTGCCACTCACACCACTTGCACTGGCAGTAGCGGCCTCGACCTTGGTGCCGCCGTCACGTCGCACCCGTGAGCCCCCGGTACCCACACCTCTACTCGGTGACAGCAGCGGGGTCGGCAGCTTGACGTCTCCCGCCTTCCCTCCTCCGTGCTGCGCGGGGGCGCCGGTAAGCCAGCGGGACCTGTCGCCAACAGCACCGCCACCATCCCCACTGTCACCACCTCCACCGCGGTTATGCCCGGCCGGTTGCTGTTGACAAGCCCGGCCTTTGGTACCATTCGACGCGCCCGCGCGCTTCTTACTCTCTTTGCCCCCCGCCCCATTCCCAGCCTCGCCTCCGCCGGCATCACACCCACCACGGCTTATCCCGCCGCCACCACCGCCTCCGTCAGCACGGCTAACCGCGTTCACTTTCGGCCTACCTTTGACGCCCAACGTTTTGGGTTCGGGCGACGAAGACGTCGCATATTTGCCGCAAGCCTCGGCATAGGCGGAAGCAGAAGCGCACCTTCCACGCTCAGGCTCGCTCACCGCGGGCTTAGCCGCCGAAAGCACGCCCGCTTTCACACCGCCACCACCGTCGCCACCGCTGCCTCCGTCATTGCGGCTAGCCACGCTCACTTTCAGCCTACCCTTGAAACGCAACATCTTGGGCGCGGGCGGTGAA
This sequence comes from Saccharina japonica, assembly GCA_008828725.1. Classification (NCBI taxonomy): domain Eukaryota; class Phaeophyceae; order Laminariales; family Laminariaceae; genus Saccharina; species Saccharina japonica. The sequence continues at coordinate 274,343 of MEHQ01002799.1, forward strand.
GACATCGCAACGTCATCCTTGCCGCAAGCCTCGGCAGAGGTGGAAGCGGAAGCGCGCCTTCGACGCTCAGGCTCGATGAGCATGGGCTTAGCCGCCGAAAGCACGCCCGCTTCAACACCGTCAACGCCACCACCGCCACGGCTGCCTCCGTCATCATGGCTAACCTCGTTCACTCTCGGCCGACCCTTGACGTGCAACTTCTCGGGCTCGGGTGACGAAGACATCGCAAGCACGCCATCCCTGCCACAAGCCTTCGCAGACGCGGAAGCGGATGCGCGCGCCCGACTCTCAGGCTCGCCCACCGCGGACTCAGCCACCGACAGCACGCAAGCTTCAACACCGCCACCGCCACCACGGTCGCCATCGTTGCCTCTATCACGGCTAACCGCGTTCGCTTTCGGCCTACCCTTGAAGCGCAACGGTTTGCACTCGGGTGACGCAGACATCGCAACCACGCCATCCTTCCCGCAAGCCCTGGCAGAGAAGGAAGCGGAAGCGCGCCCTCGGCGCTCAGGCTCGCCCACCGCGGGCTTAGCCGGGAAAATCACGCACGTCTCAACACCGTCACCGCCCCCAACGTCACCATCGCCGCCTCCGTCACTACAGTTAACCGCACTAACTTTCCGCCCGCCCTTGACGCGCAACTTCTTGGGCTCGGGCGACGAAGACATCGCAACCACGCCATCCTTCCCGCAAGCCTCGGCAGAGGTGGAAGCGCGCCTTCGACGCTTAAGCTCGCCCATCCCCGGCTCAGCCGCCGAAATCACGAAAGCCTCAACACCGCCACCGCCGCCTCCGTCATCACGACTACCCGCGTTCCGTTTCGGCCTACCCTTGACGCGCAACTTCTCGGGCTCGGGCAACGAAGACATCGCAACCACGCCATCCTTGTCGCCAGCCTCGGCAGAGGCGGAAACGGAAGCACGCCTCCGACGCTCAGGCTCGCCCACCACGGGCTCAGCCGCCGAAAGCACCCAAGCCTCAACACCGCCACCGCCACCACCGTCGCCTTCGTCGCCATGGCTAACCCCCTTCACTTTCCGCCTACCCTTGACGCGCAACTTCTTGGGCTCGGGCGACGAAGATATCGCATCGTCATCCTTGCCGCAAGCCTCGGCAGAGGCGGATACAGAAACGCGAACAACGCTCTCAGCCTCGCCCACCACCGGCTCAGCCGTCGAAATCACGCACGTCTCGACACTACCATCACCGCCACCGCTGCCTCCGTCACTACGGTTAACCGTGTTCACCTTTCGCCTACCCTTGATGCGCAACTTCTTGGGCTTGGGGGACGAAGACATCGCAACGATGTCATCCTTGCCGCAAGCCTCGGCAAAGGTGAAAGCGGAAGGGAGCCTTCGATGCTCAGGCTCGTCCACCACGGGCTCGTCCTCCGAAAGCACGCCCCCCTGAACACCGCCACCACCGTCGACGCCGCTGCCTCCGTCGCCACGGCTAACCGCGGCCCCTTTCCTCCTACCCTTGACGCCCAACTTCTTGGGCTTGGGCGACGAAGATATCGCATCATCATCCTTGCCGCAAGCCTCGGCAAAGGTGGAAGCGGAAGCGCGCCCTCGACTCTCAGGGTCGCCCACCACGGGCTCACCCGCAGAAAGCACGCCCACCTCAACACCGCCACCATCGTCGCCGCCGCCGCCTCCGTCACCACGGCTAACCGCGGCCCCTTTCCTCCTATCCTTGACGCCCAACTTCTTGGGCTTGGGCGACGAAGACATCGCGACGGCATCATCCTTGCCGCAAGCTTCGGCAGAGGCGGAAGCGGAAGGGAACCTTCGATGCTCAGGCTCGCCCACCACGGGCTCACCCTCCGAAAGCACGCCCATCTCAACACCGCCACCGCCACCGCCGTCGCTGCCTCCGTCGCCACGGCTAACCGCGGCCCCTTTCCGCCTACCCTTGACGCCCAACTTCTTGGGCTTGGGCGACGAAGACATCGCAACGGCATCATCCTTGCCGCAAGCCTCGGCAGAGGCGGAAGCGGAAGGGAACCTTCGATGCTCAGGCTCGCCCACCACGGGCTCACCCTCCGAAAGCACGCCCACCTCAACACCGCCAATGCCACCGCCGTCGCCGCCGCTGCCTCCGTCGCCACGGCTAACCGCGGCCCCTTTCCACCTACCCTTGACGCCCAACTTCTTGGGCTTGGGCGACGAAGATATCGCATCGTCATCCTTGCCGCAAGCCTCGGCAGAGGCGGATACAGAAACGTGAACTCCGTTCTCAGCCTCGCCCACCACCGGCTCAGCCGTCGAAATCACGCACGTCTCGATACCACCATCACCGCCACCGCTGCCTCCGTCACTACGGTTAACCGTGTTCACATTCCGCCTACCCTTGACGCGCAACTTCTCAGGCTTGGGGGAAGAAGACATCGCAACGACGTCATCCTTGCCACAAGCCTCGGCAGAGGCGGAAGCGGAAGGGAACCTTCGATGCTCAGGCTCGTCCACCACGGGCTCACCCTCCGAAAGCACGCCCACCCCAACACCGCCACCACCGTTACCGCCGCTGCCTCCGTCACCACGGCTAACCGCGGCCCCTTTCCTCCTACCCTTGACGCGCAACTTCTTGGGCTCGGGCGACGAAGACATCGCAACGACATCGTCCTTGCCACAAGCCTCGGCAGGGGCGGAAGCGGAAGGGGACCTTCGATGCTCAGGCTCGCCCACCACGGGCTCACCCGCAGAAAGCACGCCCACCTCAACACAGCCACCGCCGCCGCCGTCGCCGCCGCTGCCTCCGCCACCACGGCTAACCGCGGCCCCTTTCCGCCTACCCTTGACGCGCAACTTCTTGGGCTCGGGCGACGAAGACATCGCAACGGCATCATCCTTGCCGCAAGCCTCGGCAGAGGCGGAAGCGCAAGGGAGCCCTCGACGATCAGGCTCGCCCACCACGGGGTCACCCGCAGAAAGCACGCCCACGCCCGCCTCAACACCGTCACCGCCACCGCCGTCAGCACCGCTGCCTCCGTCATCACGGCTAACCGCCTTCCGTTTCCGCCCACCCCTGACGCGCAACTTCTTGGGCTCGGGCGACGAAGGCATCGCAAAAACGCCGTCCTTGTCGAAATTGTCAGCAGAGGCGGGAACGGAAGCGCGTCTTCGACTCTCGGGGTCGCCCGCCAAGGGCTCACCCTCCGAAAGCACGCCCACCACCACACCGTCACCGCCACCACCGTCGCCACGGCTGACCGCGTCACGTTTCTGCCTACCCCTGACGCGCAACTTCTTGGGCTCGGGCGACGGAGACGTCGCAACGACGCCATCCGTGCCGCAGGCCTCGGCAGAGGCAGAAGCGGAAGCGCGCCCTTGACTCTCAGGGTCGCCCACCACGGGTTCACCTGCCGAAAGCACGCCCGCCTCAACACCGCCACCGCCACCGCCACCGCTGCCTCTGCCCTCACGGCTAACCGCATTTCCTTTCCGCCTACCCTTGACGCTCAACTTCTTGGGCTCGGGCGACGAAGCCATCGCAACCACGCCATCTGTGCCGCAGGCGTCGGCAGAGGCAGAAGCGGAAGCACGCCCTCGACTCTCAGGGTCGCCCACCGCGGGCTTAGGCGCCGGCAGTACACCCGCCTCCTCCGGCAACAGATCAACAACCTCCTGCTTCCGTCCGCTGCAGCTATCGTTGCCGCCGGCGCTGCTAACACCACCACCGCTGACGACGTCACTGCCGCCGCCGCTGCTCCAGACGCTACCACCGCTCGCCCCATGACCATCGCTGGCGCGACCACCGGCAATCGCCGCCGAATGCGACCGGCTCCTCCCAAGCGGCATTCGAGGGGCGCCGGCGTCGCGCGCCTTGAGCGGCGCAAGGGAACTTGCGACCCGCGCCTTGAGCGCCGTCGCCGAATCTCCCCCCTCCGCATTAATCTGAAATTCTTCGCCGCCACTGCCACCGTCAATCCCACCACCGCTAGATCCCTCTGCACTACACGGCGTGGTGCCACCGTCGTCCTCAACGCCACCACAAGTGCTCGCATTTGCGCACGTAGGAGCAGACGCGTTTGACGTGAATGCGCCAGAAGCGGACGTGGCCAAAGCGGACACGCTAGTAGCGAGCTCTCTAGCGCAAGCGCCGGCCGGTTCGTCAGAGCGCGGAATTTCCCCCGCCGCCTCCTCAGCGCCTACGGCGATAGCTCCGGCGACCAACCTTCCGTGGCCATGACTACCCGCAATCGACGCCGAACGCGAACGGCTCCTCCCAAGCACCTTCCGAGGGGCACCAGCGTCGCGCGCTTGGAGTGGCTCAAGGGAGCCCGGCCCTCGGGCCTTGAGCGCCGTCGCCGAACCTCCCCCCTTCGCTTTCCCCAAAATGCCCCCGTCGCCAGGAGCGGCGATGGCGCCCGTTGCGCTACACAACGTACTACCATCGTCGCCCCCCCTACCACCACCACAAACGTTCGCGCTCGCATTTGCGCACGCAGGAGCAGACTCGTCCAAAGTGGACGCGTCAGGAGGGGACGCGATAAGAGCGGACACGCTAGTAGCAGGCGCGCTAACACAAGCGTCGACCGGGTCGCCAGAGCGCGGGATCTCTGCCGCTGCCTCTTCAGTGCCTGCGGCGATTGCTCCGGCGACCAACCCTCCATGACCATCGCTGGCGCGGCTGCCGGCAGACGCCGCCGAACGTGAACGGTTCCTCCTAGGTGCCTTCCGAGGGGCGCCAGCGTCGCGCGCCTTGAGCGCAGTCGCCGAACCTCTCCCCTTCGCTTTCACCAAAACGCAACCGTCGCCAACGCCATCGCCGCTCCCACCACTGCTAGAGCCCCTTGCGCTTGCGTTCGCGTTCGCGCACGCGGGAGCAGATGTGTCTGCAGTGAAATCGCCAAAAAATGACGCGATCAGAGCAGCAGACACACCAGCGCAAGCGCCGGCCGGGTCATCAGAGCGCGGAATCTCCCCCGCCGCCTCCTCAGTGCCTGCAGCGATGGCTCCGGCGACCAACCCTCCGTGACTATCGCTGGCGCGGCCACCGGCAACCACCGCCGCCGAACGCGAACGGCTCCTCCCAAGCGCCTTCCGAGGGGCGCTAGCGCCGCGCGCCTTATTGCTGGCCACCCGCGGCTTGAGTACCTTCGCCGAACGTTCCTCCTTCGACAGGCCGGTGTCCTTCGACCGGTTGACAGTCACCTTCTTCGCAAGGCCGACCTTCTCCGTTGCCTTCACCTGACTGGCACCGTCGCCACCGCCCACGCCGCTCCCACCCCCGGTAGAGTATTTTCCACTATCCGACACGTTGCCCCCGTCGCCTCTACTACCACCACTAGCGCTCGCGCTAACGGGCGCGGCAGAGGCGGACGCGTTAGTGGCGAACGGGTCACCAAAGGGCGTGATATTGGCGGATATACTGGTGGCAGGCGTGCTAGTGCACGCGTTGGCTGGTTCGCCGGAGCGCGGTGTCTCGCTCGCCACCCCCCCAGTGCTCCCCATGGTGGCTCCGGTGACGGCTCCCGCGATCACGGCCGGTCTCTGCCCGCCATCCCGGCTCCGAGTCCGCCTGCGCCTGACAGGTCCCAGAGGGACCCCGTCCCGTGCCGTCGCACCAACAGCGGCAGTCCCCCCCGTAACCCTCCCCGCCTGTTGGATAGCCACCGACGGCCCCGCCACAACACGCTCGCTGGTTCCGCCCGGTTCCCCCGCACCCCCACCGCCGTCGCTATTTTGGGGCCAACCGGTACCACTCGCGCCGCACGTACGTCCGCCTTGGACCTCGCCTTGGCCCTGGCCCTGGCTGCGCCAACCAAGACGGTTCGCCCCGCGGCCCCCTTTCCCCCCGCCGCGTCCCCAACCGTCACAAGTTACGCCGCCCTGTTCACCATAGCCGCTGTGCCCACCGACATCACCCGCTCCGCTTCCACCTTCAGATGAACCGCCCCTCGAGTGCGGCCGAGAGACGGCGCGTGCATCGCAGCTTCCTTCCGCTATGCCCGAGCCCCCGCCGCGCGTGCCCGCCGCAGTCCCTCCGGCGAGGTAGGCCGCGGACCCCACGTTTGGGAGAACCGCTGCAGCAGACGCAGGCACAGCCGCAGCCGCAGTCGCAGTCGCAGCCGCCTTCGCTGTTTCCGCAGCGTATTGGGGGGAGGAGGCGGGTGATGTACGGCGCGGCTGGTCAGCTTTCGACAACTTGTCGTGGTCGTCCCGCACCATTTGGCGGAGAAAAATGGCAATTTCCTCGTTCTGGGCCACCGCCGGTACAGCCTCCGCCACCACCACCATCGCAGGCGTTGCCGCTGCCTGCGCCTCTGCCTCTGCCGCTGCCCCTGCCACTACCCCTGTCGCTGCCTCTACCTCTGCCCCTGCCGCCGTCTCCACAGCTACCGTAGGCACTGCTGCTGGTGCTGCTGGTGCTGCTGGTTCTGACGGCCCCGCCGGCGCTTCCACAGCGGCATCAGCCATGTCGAAGTCGGTCAGGTCAATGGTCTCAGCCACCTTCATCGGGGTACGGCGTGGGCTCTGGGGGGGAAGCACCGTTGGACTCATGGCAACCGAGTTATCGGTTTTCTTCTTCCTTGAGTTACCCATAGCGCCCCCCCGTACCACCGCCGCTGCGGAAGCGCCGCGCTCCCGCACAGGGCGCGACAGAGCTGCATGAGACGGTACGGGCGTCGCGGCCGCACGGCCAGACGGCAGTCGGCTGTGGCGCTGCGCCCTCGCCGAGCTAGAGGCGCTCTGACTTCTTCCCCGAAGTTCCGACATTTGCGCTTCTCGCAGCGCCGTCGCTCTGGCGGTTGCTGCTGCTGCTAGCGACTGCTTCATGGCGACATCAGAGGCAGCGGCAGAGGCAGCGGCAGCCGTCGCAGCCGCCACTGCGACGGCCGCTGGAGAACGGCGGGGAAGTAGCACTCTCGCCACCGTCGGTGCTGGCGGCTGCCTAGCGGGCAGAGGTGCCCTGGCGGGTAGCCGCGCCTTTGCGGGCAGCGGTGCCTCCGCGAGTACCGGTGCCGCTGCGGGTACCAGGGCGCTCGCGGGTAATGGAGCCGCAAAGGCAGACCTATCCTTTCGAGGTCTTCCTCTCCCCCTTTTCACCACGACCTGCTCTACAGCTTTTGGTTGAGAGTTCGCCGCAGCCGCCTTATCCGCTGCCGCCTTTGCTGCTGCCGCTTTTGCTGCTGCCGCCTTTGCCGCTGCCGTTTTTACCGCTGCCGCTTTCGCCGCTGCCGCTTTTGCCGCTACCGCTTTCGCCGCTGTCGCTTTTGCCCCTGCCGCAGCCCCACCGGAAACCTTGGCGCGCTTACAAACCACCGGTCGCGGGGCCGCGGCCGGCGTCCATCGAACCGGGAACAGCAACCTCTCCTCGCCTTGCTTCCTTGGGCGCAGAAATAGGAACTTCGCGCGAAACAGCGGCGACGGAGCGGGCGGGGGCGCCATGCGCGACACGGCCGAGCTCTTTTCGCCCGTGCCGCCGGCGGCGGCAGCAGCAGCGGCGGCGGCGGCCGCAGCCGCGTCGGCGGCCGCGCGAGCCGTGCTCTCGCGCCGCCGGAGGACTCGCAACTCCAGCGCGCTCTGGATAGTGTGGCCCGCGGCACGCTCCCTCATGCTCTGAGGCGGAGCGTGCTCGATGGCGCTTTGGGACCGGTCGGTGTTAACGCCCAGCTCCGCCTCGGCCTCCGTCGTGCTTGCCTCGGCGATTTTCATGGCGGTAGCGCAGTTCGCGGGGTGCGGCATGATATTCCACGCCACGCTGAGCGAGGGCACGGCGTTCATGAATTCGTGCAACGCGCCCGAGGGTACGAGGTAGGCCTCGCCGGCTCGGATGGGGAAGGTCTGGTAACGCACACCAGCGTTTTTGAATCGTTGGCGGAGGGTGGGGTCATCGTCGATGCGGTCATTGACCTGTGAGGAGCGGGGGGGGGGAGTCGGGGGGGCGACGGGGGGCGGGCGGGAGGCGGCGATCGGTGGAGTTCTGTGGTAATGCTCAAGCAGCTAGAGTAGTCTCAATCCAACCCTTTCAGTGCAGTACCTATGATGCTGCAAATACTACCCCCACCCTAATCTCAAGTACGTCGTCCCCAACACGTGCGAGCAGGTCTAAAAGGTTATTGTGGCTTTCGTTCGGAGCCACAACAAGATGTAGGGGACATTCAGCAAATATGTATTATATGATTTGGAGCTACGGCAAGAGGCAGCTCATCTCTCGTTAATGACGTAGGTCTGGAGCCAAAGCAAGATGCATACAGCGCGTCTCGTCCAATGGCTTGAGTCTGAAGCTACAGTAAAATGTGTAGGATCGAAATTATTATTCGTAGGTGTTTGGCCCTATAGCAACATATAGGGGGAAAACTAACTAAGTATGTGCTAGTAGGGTATCGAGCCACAGCAGTAGCTCGTTTCCCTTCACGCTTTCTGTACGAATGTATAAGTTACAAACAAACAAAAAACGCGTGTGTATCATCCGTCTCACCACTCTGTCCCGAAATATAAGCACCATTTTGATTTAATACTTGGGTACAAATGCTCCTATTTTTTTGGAAGACGGTTGTACATGGTTCGAGCGAGAAGCACGGCAGTTCATTCGATATAGGTATGAGGTTCGGAGCTTAGACTAAAGACTTAAAGACATACCGGTACTGATTATCTACGTAGGGTTTCGAGCTGCCTCAAGACGTAGGGTTTCACGGACATAGCAAAATATAGGGCTTGGAGCTACAATAGAAAAAAATCCACACCAGGTATATACGTGGCATGTATGTTAACCTGTTGGAACTGCATCCGCGTTGTCGGGACAAACTACTTGGAATTAAAGTAGGTTTTTTGTTTGTGAAGTGTTTTACGTATGTAAAATACTGTCGAACGCAGAGGCGAGATGGTTGCGAAGCAAGCCAGGGGGGGGTGGGGGGGGACAGCGCACCTAAACGCCACCAACAGCGAAAATGATTAAATCGACTGCGCGTACATCGACTGCTCGGCTACGTAGCAAAACCAAGGGTAAAGCCAATAACAAAAACAACACCAACTCTGCCAACCCTGCCAACCCCACCCACACCAACAACCCTCTCACCAACAACACTGACGACCTCCTCACCCTTTCACCCTCGCCAAGAACGACAACCATAACCCTGAACCCCACCACCACCACCACCACCAACCACAAAAGGCGACAAAATCCTATGCTGTACCACATGCATACGAGGGACTCAACACGGGGCAAGACTTACCACGTAGCTCGACCCTCCTGGCTTCGCGAAGGCCTTGAACTTGGCGACCGCCAATGCCGTCGCACAATCTTCGGTCTCGAAGGCCGTGACCTGCTTCTCTCCGGCCTTCAGCCCACCGATGGCCGTGAATGAGCCCATCCCTGCAACAAGACAAACGAAAAACCATTGTGAAGTAAATCACGCCGTAAAAATAAAAATAAAACTTAAATAACCATCGTAATATACAATCGCGTGAATAAAACCACTGGGCAAGAGTACCAGCATGCAATCAAACTATCACTACAGCTACCGTGAGACAATCAAGCCAGCAAGGCAACAACATGTTAACGGCAACAAAAAGTAAAAAAAAAGGGGTCGTAGACACAAAAGTAAAGCAAACACGACCTGGAGAGCTGTAGAGTTGTATACCACGCCATAAAATAAATATATATAAATTCATGTGGCTTCAACCCTCGAGCTCGCACGATAAATAATTTTAATTCCGGGCCGGCCTCAGTATCGGAATCTCGGCACCTCAATATCTCGAGGGTTTTTTCATTTCTTCGGGCGCTCTCTTCGAGGATCGGCTCCGACGCCCCTCGCCCTTCGTCCCCCCCGCTTACCGGCCGTTCCTAACGAACAAAACAAAATCACGATTCGTGACGTTTCGGCATGACAAAATATCACGATTCGTGATAGTTTCTTTCCTAACGAACAATAGGTGCCTTTTTCGTCACGTTTCGTGATATTTTCAATTATTATTCAAAAATCCGATATTTTCAAATCAACGGTATTTGAGGGTGGGGCCAACTCTCGCAGGTAGGTCACGGCCAGGCCGTGCCGGGCCGACCGTGCCCGACCCGGTCCGTGATTCAAACCATGGGCAGAGGCCCGACACGGTCTGTGATATTTCAACCTCACGCGCCGTCGGCCAGGCCAGGTCCGCGCGAGGTTCCAATCTCGCTGACATGTCGTCTGCTCTGCCTGGCCCATGAGATTTTCAGATTATTTTTGCTTTTTCTTCACGCTGTGTCTCCTCCTCGAGATTCCGAGGCCACAGCGTGCTCGTTAGCCCGCACCCAGCAGTGTCTTTAGGTAGCCGCTCGCTGTCCACAACCGGCGTACGAAGCAGGGCCTGACATGTCCCTATACCGGCCATCGGATACCGTTGGTGTCGGGTGGGTTACGTAGTGCCTTGATCAGGCGTATTTTGAGCCACGACAAATGTCATGAATCGTGATTTTGTTTTTTTAAAGGAAATTGTAAAAAAAAATGGCGTCATGAATCGTGAGGTTTTTGTCGTGGATCATGACAAAAAAAATCACGATTCACGACAAAAACCTCACGAATCGTAATTTTTTTCGTTCGTTAGGAATGGCCCTTAGGTTCGCCTTTCCACAAAAGGGTTGGTCGGTAGCCAGTTAACTCTCTTACCACTGCACTCTTTATAGATATGTGCTACGATATAAATAGTTTTTTTCTTTTGCTTCCTGTGGCAATATTTCTGTCTGACGGGGCGCTCCTTAAGGGCACTGGGGGACTACCCAATAAGGCGTATGCCTTACAAGGCATGCCTCATCGTCGTTGGAATGCCGATCGTCGTTTACAGTAATTTTCGATGTATACCTACGGGGGACCATAGTAAATAGGACCAAATACTGTTCGTAAAAATAGGTAAATATGTAGGTTTTCGTGTGTACCGTTGGTCCTATTTACTGTATAACCTTGGTATAACCCGTCACCGGCCATGGGATTGTTCATCTTGATTATTTTTTATGTCGGCTTTGGGTGAGAGAGAGTTTTTCACGTGAGCAGCGCCCCATCAAAATTAGGAGCCCCCTGTACCAAGCACGCGTCTCTACAGGAACCTAAACCTCACTGCTGTGATTCCCGTTTTTTTGCCACGTCAAACGGGAGAGCAGTCAGTCCTAAAAGGGGCTAAGGGGCAGGGATAGGGTTATAGGGTTGTAAATTTCTGGGAAAGTTCCTGGAAAGTTCTGGCTAGATTTGATGTTGGGGTTGGGGTCGGGGTCAGGGGTTGACTGATTCAACCCTTTTAGTGTAAACACTGTTGGACAGAAACATGTACCAGGTATACTACAAGTCCAATTCTGACTACCTACAAGTTTTTTGTCAGCACAACAGAAAAACAGTCCCGTTTGTTGGGACAAATCACTTGTAATTAGACTCATGTCTAGGGTGTTATGCACAGCCAGCCAGTGCAGTCCTAAACGGCTTAAGGACCTGCGGAAGGGTTCCTTCATCTCCACAACCATCGCGGGCAGGCGGCTTATCATGTCGCGCACATCGGGCAGATCAGATCCCCATCTCACGATGAAACAGTAGATATGATGGGTGCCATGTACGATAGTGGTCCCAGTGACACTTTTCTGCCTCCTGAGGCAAATATTTACTATTTACGATTGGTGGGGCTTCTTGAATGTTTTTGCATTTTTTCCATCCTATTCATTATCTTCGCCCTTTCTTTTCTCTCATTCCTATTCATAGTCGTAACTCAGATCCGGGGTCACAAAGTAAGCGCTTCTCCCTCCTCCCCACCACGGTTCGTGCCTTGAATTTGTATCGCAAAAATACGCCAGCAGCCCTTTCTTCCCCTCGTCGGCTCCATCGACTTGTGGAACTACCCGATATCGTTTTTTTTTCCCCAAAAAAAATCCGACATCAAACCTAGGCGATATGGATTTTGCTTATTATTAGGTTAAGCGTACACTTTTTTCTTGAAAGCAGTTTTTTTGGTGATAGTAGAGCTCCTCTCCTTAACCCATCCAGAAGTGAAAAAAAAAATCCTACACTAATTCCAAGTAGTTTGTCTCCAAATATGTGGGACCAGTTCTTGAGGGGTTAAGTGAGGAAGGAGCCTGAGGAAAATTACAGGTGGCCCTGTGATACCCTAGCATGCGCCTTTCAGGGCAAATATTTCCGTCACCTATACGATGTGTGGAGCGGGAATTGAATATTAGCATATTACATGGAAGGCATGCTTGGTTGGGGGACACAATAGGAAGAGTTGTTTTTATTAACCCCTTAAGAACCGGTCCCTCGTTTTTGGGGACAAAGTACTCGGAATTAGTGTGGGATAAGTTTTGCAGCTCCGTAAGACTAAAAACATTCCATATATACGGGTATCACCCATTTCTTCTTCGACCTCGTGGTAAACATCAAACAGACCGCCGTGGGAGAACAACGGAGCGGCACTCACCTCCGTCTGCCCGTTAGCAGTGTCCAAGAAGAACGTTCCTGGGCTGTCCTTGTGCGGGGCGTCCACCCTGTCCGCTAGCTTCGCGCGATAGTCGCCCATCGTGCTGCTTGCTTCTCCCAACGAAGCCTTGCCAGAGATCTTACAAGCCAAGCCCTTCCTGTTCCAAAGGAAATCCATCAGACCCTGCAAGATAACCAAACACGAACAACAAACAAAAATATCAGACAAAAAAGAGGCGGTTGACAATAAGGGGGCAGGGATTTTCACGGTGTAGACCGTTACACACCTCTAACAGGCAGATGATATGGATAATTCCCACTTCATGATCTAGATGTGTCAAGCAAGGCAGATCTATTCCCGACCTTGTATGATCTGCATGATCTGTATGATCTAGCTCATATTGCTTGCCGGGTGGGAGCCCGTATAATCTGCATGATCTAGCACTTCTTTCCTGGGTTGGATCTGTGTGATATGCAGATCCTGCACAACCTCGCCCACCAGCAAGTGAGGAACTACATGATCTACTTGTAGATAGGGCCTCTCCAAGGTGTGAAAACGGTACTGTAGTTCTACAGTGGTCTACAAAGACAAAATAAAAAATAAATCGAACAAAATATCGTATGATATAAAGTGGTAAAACTCACCTCGACTTGAGGGTCGAAAGCACCCTCGATCACGGCGAAAATCTGGTGCTTCCAACAGATGTCCAGCTGGAAAAAAAAAGGAAAAAAAGGGACGGGGGAAAAACGAGGAATCGCGTAATTGGGCGTTGTTAGCATCGACAAGCAAAACATGCAAGGAGACCGCTTTTCCGCACGTCAAGGCCCGCTGTGGCCTTATTATACTGCTTTTAGAGTATAAGGGCGGCCAGTCAAGGGGCAAAATCGCGGTTTCCTGCTAACAACATATTTGGGCGCGTCAAAGCCTCTTGTGGGCTTGTTGTACTGTTTTCGGCGTTGAGGGCGACAAGGGCATGGTGCACTTCCAACGTGCGCCGAATATACCCCTGGCAACATGCAACGTCGCATTTCCGCAAGCAAGCGTGTGGCTAGAGCTTAAGCTTTGTTTTTACCCACCCGCCGGGGGGCATAAAAAAAAATGAAAAAAAGTATGGTATGGCCCTTTAAGTACTGCACTAACGGTGTGTGTGTGTGTGTGTGTGTGTGTGTGTGTGTGTGTGTGTGTGTGTGTGTGTGTGTGTGTGTGTGTGTGTGTGTGTGTGTTCTTCACATTAAACCTGTGTGTGTGTGTGTGTGTGTGTGTGTGTGTGTGTGTGTGTGTGTGTGTGTGTGTGTGTGTGTGTGTGTGTGTGTGTGTGTGTGTGTGTGTGTGTGTGTGTGTGTGTGTGTGTGTGTGTGTGTGTGTGTGTGTGTGTGTGTGTGTGTGTGTGTGTGTGTGTGTGTGTGTGTGTGTGTGTGTGTGTGTGTGTGTGTGTGTGTGTGTGTGTGTGTGTGTGTGTGTGTGTGTGTGTGTGTGTGTGTGTGTGTGTGTGTGTGTGTGTGTGTGTGTGTGTGTGTGTGTGTGTGTGTGTGTGTGTGTGTGTGTGTGTGTGTGTGTGTGTGTGTGTGTGTGTGTGTGTGTGTGTGTGTGTGTGTGTGTGTGTGTGTGTGTGTGTGTGTGTGTGTGTGTGTGTGTGTGTGTGTGTGTGTGTGTGTGTGTGTGTGTGTGTGTGTGTGTGTGTGTGTGTGTGTGTGTGTGTGTGTGTGTGTGTGTGTGTGTGTGTGTGTGTGTGTGTGTGTGTGTGTGTGTGTGNCATAAAAAAAAATGCAATACGTGTGTATATTTTTGTTTTCATTTTAGTTTTCTCATGTGATCTACACGTCACGGTTCCTACCGATCTCTGGGTTCGGATTGTGGTGGGTCCGTTTGTTCCGTTTTTCGGGGCCCACGGATGATAAGGTGTGTGTGTTCTTCACATTAAACCTTCCTTTCTACCCGTCGACATCCAGCACACCCAGTGTCCGTGCCGATTCTTCATCCTAAAAAGGTACCAGTTCTGTGGTCACAAAACTACGACACAGAGATACTACACTCAGTGCAGTAAGCAGAGCAGACAATGCAACGCCATATACGACAGGCAAGACCTACCCTGCTAGCAATCCAGGTGCATGCAAGAGAAAAAAATCATAAAAAGAAAAAAGCGAAAAGAAAAAATCATAAAAAGTAAATATACTGAAGCAAATCAACAATCAAGCAACCAAATAAAAAGCATGACAAAAAAAGAAAGAAAGTGTCGTGCTTCTCCCAGAGGAGATGCGACCTCCAATAAGAACCAAATGAAATGAAAAAAAATGAAATGGACCGAAACAGCGCCAACAGAGCAAGACTGAGAACGACAGGAAAGGACAGCCAGCCGGAGCACACCAAAGGCCAGCCGAGGCAGGTTTGTGCCCGTAGTACAGGCAGGTTCTACCAGCTAGTCGATCTGGCACCTACTCTGTTTGCCGTCTCTTTCCTGCTTTCGGTGCATGTACCTAAACCTGGCTCAGATTCCGAGTGTTTAGTCTCCACATCGGGAGTGCAGTCGCACTATTTTGTATAAGGGCTTAACCCATTCATACCTAGAAAAATATCCCACACTAATTCCAAGTAGTTTGTCCCCAAATACGTGGGACCAGTTCTTAACCCCTTAAGAACTGGTCCCCCACTTTTGGGGACAAACTACTTGGGATTAGTATGGGATAAGTTTCTCAGTTCTGAATGGGTTAAGGGGTTAAAGTGGGACTGCACTCCCGGCGTGGAAACAAAATATACGTATGACGCATGCTTTCTTAAGGTAGAGGTGAACCGTTTTTTTTTCTGAGGCTCGTCACCTGAGTAGCTCTATACTAATAGTGAGTCAAAACATGATTTCAGAGGAAAACATGAAAATGTTATCATGCGTACCCGATGAACAATCCCATGGCAGAACTACGTATAAATACATAAATAAATACAACGAAAAATAGTGCAACACAAGGATGAAAGTCCCCGACGATTATTGGGTTAACCCATTCAGAACCGAAAAAATGCCGCACACTAATTCCAAGTAGTTTGTCCCCGAATTCGTGTGATCAGTTCTTAAGGGGTTAAGGAGCCAGCCCCGTCATTCAGAAAAAGTTTCAGCCAAAAAGTGCTACCTCTATTGTCGTAGGTAGCACGGGTAGTCATTTCTCTCGCTCTTTATTATGTTGCGGTCACCGCAACCGCAAAAAACTAACGTTAAGAGCCTGAAATCGTGGAATGATCGCTGAAAGTGGCATCTTTTGGCATGCGCACAGCAGCAAAACAAGCAAAACAAAACACCAAATTGCTCAAAACTAATACTGCTTGTGGGACTTATGAACGGGTTTGAGCTGGTTATATATACTTTCTTGAAAGCCGAGCACATCAGGCATCTCTCTCTCGTGCAACACTCGCATTCGTGGTACATACGTACGTGTGCGGAGTTATGGCGCATCGAAAAACAGATAATTTTGGCCGCAGTGGCTCATTAACCCCTTAAGAACTGGTCCCACATGTTCGGGGACAAACTACTTGGAATCAGTGTGGGATTTTTGTTTTCAGTTCTGAATAGGTCAACAGTCAAAAGGTCCCCCGTACCTATAGGTCCTACCGCAGTAAGCGACATCGCATTCGTGTAGATCTACACGTTGAGCGCCGTGCTCCAGGGAGGTTGCTTGAAAGACGCTTCGAGAGGCGCGCTCTCAACGTTACCAGTGGTGGAGCCATCGTTCGGCCGGGAGGTTACTCGCACCCTTGTCCTACCCTACCCACCACCGTGTGCTATTCCGCCGCTCCTTTCAGAAAGGAAAACGACAAAACGACACTCACACGGAGGTTGGCCGACTCTCCACCCGCACTGCTTGCTGCCTTCGAAACATCCACAACTTCAAGTTGCTCTACACCTGGCATGTCTAATAAGCTACAGGAAAAGCTATCCATCTCAATACACGAGCAGAAATCGCACGATGAACATCTCTTCAGCACCCAGGCCGCTACGAACCTGGCCCAAGTCGGGCCAAGGCGGGGCAAAAATAAAAATAAAAAACGCACCCAAATATACAACGAGGCAAGAGTTTTCGACACACGGTTTAGAAACAAGCCCGCCAAATTCAGCAGCGATCACGCTGAGTCATATGGTCGTGTACATATCTTGCAGGCTCTGCCATGGTGCTATATGGTGCCATGGTGCCGTGCACGCAGAGTCTGGTCGGCCCTACAAGTCGGGGTGGTGTACGATTAGCATCTCTGTCCTGGTGCCAAATTTTGTTAATGCGCCACCGGTGGGAGCTTTGACATCGCGCGCCACCAACCGACGACGAACTTCCTTAGATGTGCCCGCACTGAAAATAGAGCCTTCCCAAGCACGACGACCAGGTGACACACCAACCAGGCATGCCTCTCGTTAGGTTAGGGTTAGGGTTAGAGTTCCGGGTCGGGGTGGTGGCCGCCGTTAGCCGAAGCCAAAATAAGATCACCGTCGGGAACGAATGCCTTACAGCTTTGTGACAAAACCCTACCTCGTTAGAAACAGGATCATTTTATGCGGGCACGTCTGAGAAGTTCGCCTGCTCGGGCAGATTTACGGCTACTGCAAAACTTACTACCAACCAAACGTCCTTACAACCAACCATACATCGTATACATACACCTGGTACCAGGGCGACCCGAACCCGAACCCTAACCCTGTGCCAGTGATTCAGAGATCAGCGCTTCGATACGATTCCGTCGGTAAATGACCGCCCGTATATGGTGGCGCTCGTTGGAAAAGTTCCCACTGGTGGGGCGCGCGCTATGTGCAGAACTACCCAGCAAATTATTTTGTGCAAGCTGTGTGCGGGCAATTTTCAATTTCTACCTCGCCCGTCGACCCAGACCAAGCCAACCCCAGACATACCCCTAACCCTAACCCCAACCCCAACCCTTTGGGGGGCACGAGGTCGGCAGGGGCAGCCACGCGGCTCCTCCGCGTGTTTCGATGGCGTGTTTCCAAAAAACATGCGGCCCAAAAGGCCAGCCTCACCCATTAAAACCGGCATCCTGAACAAAACTTTTTGCAGGATGCTTCTGCACACAGGGCGCGTCCACTGGTGGCGAGTATACTTTTTCCCGGTCCTGTCGATGACTATGGGTGATGACCCTTTTTATAGGGCTTTTTATAGGGTCATCACCCATATAGGTCCATGATGCGTTTGTTTGTGGTTTGTGGTATATATGATATGTACCAGATTATAATTGTTCTTGATTTCTCAAATAAGAAGCCATGCATTGGTTGACCCAGCAAATATTTCGGAGGTTTACATCATTTTGATTACAAAAAAAAACTCGCTTTTTCACTCGTACCAGGTAGTATGCAACTGAAACTAAAGTGTAAACTCGCTTTTTCATACCAGGTTGCAACTGGAGTAAGTACGAACCTATGGGTGATGACCCACCAAAAAACCAAAAATCATCATCCATAGGTACGAATATACTTCGTATATATGTAGAACTATGGGGGGGGGGGGGGGGGGGGGTGTCTCATGTGTGCACGGCCGTAGTCATATGACCAAAGACCTGGCATCCCTACAATGCGGGACGGACCGTTGGGTTTTCACAACCAGGCAAACATTGCTCACCAAGCGCGAACGCCGTGAGGTATTGGGCGAGTCGCATGGAGGGTGAGCTGCATCCTGCTAAGAACGGCCTCTGAGGCGGACTTGCATATGGACGACAGCTTCATGAGTTAATTTAATTTCTGGTGTGGCCACTCCGGAGACACAATGGGTTTTACTATGTAACTGCCTCGCGGAGCCTTACATATTAACACTACGTGAACGACCATTCCCCTTGTGGGACAAAGGTTCTCCACCCCGCACAAATGATCTACTCGACCGCCAGCTTTGGTGACCGCCAAAAAAAAACAAAAAAAAACGGCACCTGGTTTTCTAGCTCACGCACGAGTGGCGTGTTTTACAGCGTCGTTGCCAACCGACGCCAACCCAACCATAATATATATATATTTATAGGGGGGGGTAGTAAGGTGTCTGGATTCAGATCCGCGCGCAACCTTGGTCTATTTAAAAATATAAATAAAAAACGAAATCAAGTGCTGAGAGCGCCTAGTAGCGTATGTGTGTTCTTCACATTAAACCTTCCTTTCTACCCGTCGACATCCAGCACACCCAGTGTCCGTGCCGATTCTCATCCTAAAAAGGTACCAGTTCTGTGGTCACAAAACTACGACACAGAGATACTCGCTCACGTGCATGCATAAGCAGAGCAGACAAAGCAATGCCATATACGACAGGCAAGACTACCCTGCTAGCAATCCAGTGCATGGAGAGAAAAAAAGAGAAAAAAAAGAAGAAAAGCGAAAAGGAAAACATAATAGAAAAAAGATAATGAACATACTCGAATATATCTGAGATATCTGCTACTCGTATACTCCCTTTTCCCCTCGCTGCCTCGGCAAGGTCTTTGCTTTGGCATGGCCCATAGCGAGGGGGGGGGTCTTTCTAGCGAGCAAGGCTAGACTCACCCTCAAGCGGACCGATACCTTCTTGCTGCTGCGAACCCGCCGCGAAGCGTGTGCAGCGGTAGAGTTGGATCGGCACTGGTGCGTCAGGCGCAAAAGTCCAGATGCACGGGCCTTTTTGGCCGTCGGTGTAGACAGCAATGTCCATCTCACTTTTGTGCGCGGAGGCAGACGCCATCAGAAAGGTGGACGGACACTACGTACACAGCCCTAGGTATGTTTGCTAGAGGGAGCTGTACTGTCTCAGTAACCTGGCTTCGCCATCAAAGGAGGAGGGAGCGTGTGGCGACGAGCTGTTGTTGGACTGGTCAATCCCTTCAGCGCGAGAATTTTTATTTTCAGACCAAGCACCCTGAGTGCAACGAGAGAGAAAGCGAGGAGCCGACTGGGAAGGACAGCAACGAGAGCGTGTACGGACGGAGCGGGTCGAGTGTGGTCGTGCTAGGACTGGCCGAGCGGCACCGGAGCGGCGCGCCTGAGCAGCAGCACAGCAGCGCGCCGGCGCAGCAGCACAGCAGCGCACAGGAGAAGCGATCCGGAGCACGGACGACATCGACCCGTGACGGACGAACATTTCTGTTTCTGTTGACAAATTCTTCGCTTTTTCCCCTGAATGTTCGTTGTTGGGTCGGTGTGGATGACGTCACTGGTTTTGTAGAGAGACGCGGCAGAGATGGCGCGGACACCCCGGGTGCCCTCATTGTGTGCCTGATCGTGGAAGACCCCTTCAATGTGGAACGATTCCTAATCAGTGTCGATGTTTATAATGCTGTGCCTAACACAGACCGTTCAGGATAGATTCGGGTAATTGTCAATGGACATGATGGCTTTGGTTGGCTGTTCTTTTTCACTTTGTGCCCGCGGACTGTCATTCTGGCAGCACTTCAGACAGCAGCTGCGTGCTCCATCTTGTTCCCACGCCTACCGTTTGTTTTTGTACAGACAGCACTTCAGACAGTAGTTACGCTGTAGTCGGCAAATTCATTGGTAAAGAGTGGGAGGGGGGGGGGGGGGACGATGCTGCTGTAGTCGAATGGAGATTGCGGGCGTGTAGTTCAGTTTTGGACACGCATAACATGCTGTAGGGATTTTAGGTGTACCTCTTCGGCACTTGTGTATCCTTTCCCTGCTAAGTGTGCGTGTTCTTTAGGATTCTCTGATGGCTCTAGCACTTTTGATGACCACGGGCGTGATCTTGCTAGATCAGACTATAGGGATTAGCAACTGAAACGAGTTTAATGTGAAGACAACAACAACGTTACGGTTCATCTCAAAAGACACAAAAAAAAAAAAAAAAAAATGGCAGGCTTCGCGTGGGTGGAGACTCACTCACTCAGGCTCCAACCATAAAGACGCGCGTAATCTATGCGGTCCATATTTCCCGTGTGTGTGTGTGTGTGTTCTTCACATTAAACCTTCCTTTCTACCCGTCGACATCCAGCACACCCAGTGTCCGTGCCGATTCTTCATCCTAAAAAGGTACCAGTTCTGTGGTCACAAAACTACGACACAGAGATACTACGCTCAGTGCAGTAAGCAGAGCAGACAATGCAATGCCATATACGACAGGCAAGACCTACCCTGCTAGCAATCCAGGTGCATGCGAGAGAAAAAAAGAGAAAAGAAAGAAAAAAGCGAAAAGGAAAAATAGTAGAAAGTAAGCATACGTAGGTGGGTAGCCACTATTTCTCAACGACTATGGGGGGTGACCCTCCAAAAAAAGAAGTCAACGACATATTATACGTACATACGAAGTATAGTACAAATCTATGTATTATATGTGTGTGTCTGTCCTTCACATTAAACCGTTATTTCTACATACTTCGTATATAGCCGACGATATCCGGCACACACAGCAGCAGTGCCCGTGCCGATTCTTCGTAGAGATACAGATACGATTCTTCATCCTAGAGAGATGTATACACGCTCTGTGTCTGTGTGTTCTTCACATTAATCCGTCCTTTCTACCCGTCAACATCCAGCAGTCGGTGGGCACAAAACCACGACACAGAGAGATATGATACGACATTGTATTGCAGTAAGCAGAGAAGACAATGCAATGCCATGTACGACAGGCAGGGCGTACAGATACTAGCAATCCAGATGCGTTGTAAGAGAGCAAAAAAAAAAATAGAACAAGCAGGTCTAAAAACAGACGAGTACAGAAATCAGACCTTGTACATATTCGTACGAGTAGACGAACATGTGTGAAGAAAGGCCCACACACAACTTCGCAAAAAAAAACGGAAAAAAATCGAGGGAAAAAAAAGAAGGAAAAAATCATCGAAATATTTGAAAAACTAGTGAAAGACAATAAGACAATCGAAAAAAAGACGGTAACAAAAACGATACTAACTGTAAATGGAAGGGAAATCGGAAAACAAACACAACAGCATTAAACAAGGCAACAAGGAAGACAGGAAGAGCGTTCGCGGGAAGAAGGGAAAGGAAAAATGAAAGAAAAAAGAAGAGTTTCCCAGGTGGGAGCTTGAGAGGCCAGCAAAGCCGAAGCCTTGTAATCAATTGTGCCCCGAAAAAAGACAAATACAAATAAGGCTATATTTCGTCTCCCCGAATTCATTTTTTTTACTTTTTATTCTCCCCAAATTTGTTTTTTTTATATGAATGCACTACGACGTACGTACGTACAGCCGTACAAGTGCAAGAAGAGTATTTTTGGTGTACTCGAGTATCAAATGTTTTTGTTTTGGCGATACTCGGCTAGGCACCCGGGTACCCCATTACTAAACCCACCGTGTAGAGTTGGATGACTAAATGTTGCCGACTAGTTATTAGTTGGTATTAGTTGGCTACGTATCACAGATTAGTTGCGTGCGGCAATTTGCGGAGTTCTGCGTTTTTGTATCTGACTGGCGCGCTTGTGGCTCGAACTATGCTTTTACTACCGTAGTCAAGACTAATAAAGTCGGTTAGTTGGCGTACTTCGCCATCCAACTAACAAACTACCTGGTGTATATTATATATACGTGAAGTAATAGTCAGTTAGTTGGCTTACTTCGCCATCCAACTAATAAACTATACAAAGTGTGTACGTAAAGAAAAAACCCACATAGTTGGCGTACTTCGCCACCCAACTAATAACTAGGCGTAACATACGATTAATAGTCAGGTACACGTAGTTGGCTTACTTCGCCATCCAACTATTAACAATAAACCACATTTTGCCGTCAAGTCCAGCCAAGTGACAGCTCTACAAAACAATAATAGGGGGGGGGTCATAAGGCCTTACCTTGGCGCTCACGCAGGCCGGCCCCATGAAGCTGCAGTCCTCCCTGGATATCCTGGCAAGGCGGTATCCCGTGTCTTCTATGGCCTCCAGGTTCAAAAATGGAAGGATGCCCGCGGGGGGAAACCCGACCGGTGGCTGGCGCAATAAACAAGCGAAACAACAACAAAACACACACGCACAGAAAGCCATACACAAACCATGGACACATACGCGTACACACACAAGTATCACGGACACAAAACACATACAAAACATACACAAAATGCACGCGAAAAAACGGGCACAAAGACGCGAGCACGGTAGAACAAGGAGGAGGAGGAGGAGGAGGAGGAGGGAGGTCAACGACACACAGCAGCAAGTGCTACCAGTTACCGCCTTGTGTTCATGCACACACCGGTCCGTTTACATAAAAAAAATGATGTGCAGTGCGCATACAACAAAAAAATACGCACATTCACATTTCAAACGCCCCTGTAGTTAATCCATTCAGAACTGAAAAAAAAAAATCCCACACTTACTTCAAGTAGTTTGTCCCCAAAATGGTGGGACCAGTTCTTAAGGGGTCAATATAAAAACCTCGCAACTACTAGGGCCGACATCGCGAGTTCGAGCACCCTCCCCCTCCAGGTTGCTTTGTTTCTTGTGCAAAAATTGACCGCAGAAGGCGCCTATCATACGTGTGCAACCACGATTCGACGCGGGAAGAAAGTGCTCAACTATTCCCCGTGACAAAAAAAAAGGCATGAATCTGAGCCATGGCTGGGAGGGGGCTGGAGATGTAGGGCAAAAAAAAGTACCAGGTACATGAAGATGAGACGGAAAAACAAACTAGGCGAACGGTGTATATACGGGTGATTTCCGTACTAAACATGGGAGGTCGCAGGGCGTGGCATGTACGGAACCTGGCACCAGTATGTCCGTAAATATAAGGAGCGTTTGGGTATTCATAGAAATAACATCACAGTCCTTACATTTTCGGACGAAGCGGTAGAGGGAGTTTTGGGGTTAGGGGGAAAATGGATATCTAGGATGAAGTATGGGAAACGAAAACATATGTATGGAGTGATCCTTTTTCGATACTGCTTTTGCAAACACATTCTTTACTTTTGGCCGGGGATCTCGTTTTCAGTATTAAACGAAAAGTGGTTTCATAGTTTTTAGGTTTATACGTACCTGGTAGGGGTTTATTGTTGAAAATATTCTGTTTTCGACGACAGCAGTACGCATTTCGTTTGGAGTTAGGGTATATTGGTTCATTTTTGGGCCGGATTTGTCGGGACAAGTTTCAAGGACAAATAGGGTACGTATCATAGAGGGTAGGGGTTATTCACACAGTACGTACGAGTACGTATATCAGATGGGTTTTGAGTTTATGGAGTGTTGGGGTAGAGTTGGGGTGTGCGAGTATCGTATTTCTGTGCGCACGACGGGGTTTGGGGTTGAGTTTGTGATGCCGGTATTTTAAAAAAATGAAGAAAAAAAACAGCTGTGAGATCAAGGATTTCGAGCAAGATGTGCGTGATACTTCGACCGCGCGCATGTGCCTTGTGGTTTGCGTGCACGCACGCGGCCAAACAAAATAACGTACCAGGGGGGTACGAACACCCGGTACTGATACATCCTACACATCGCCTGGAAAAAGAGGCACAAGCAACGCCTTACCACTCTGTCCTGAAATATAAGGATAGTTTGTATATTATCATTCGATACAAACGGTGCTTATATCTCGAGACATAGTGGTACACCGGCTTACACCCTCCCTTCCCTTCTCTTCCCTTCCCTCCCCTCCCCTCCCCTCCCCTCTCCTCCCCTCCCCTACCCTCCCCTCCCCTACCCTACCCTCCCCGCTCCTCCTTTCTCTCGTGATCGTATTAGTGCCCGCACCTTCGTAAGCTGGTCAGGAGTCGACGCCGCGTGGGATTTCGACGGCTCATTGGAGGCGTGCGCCACGGCACTCCAGCGCGATCCGGGTGAAGACCGTTTCATGCTCAGGCGGATCGGGCAGCGGGTCACTAGCCCCGATCCCCGCGGAAAAGGAACGCCGGCCAGGGCCTCTAGAACGCTGGATTTTCCGCTGCTCTGGTCTCCCATCACGCATATCTGATGATAGGTACGTTGTTTTTCATGGGTGGCCGCGTGTGGGCAGGGCCTCCCCTCCCCTCCGGCCCACCCGTCCGGTGCCCCTCCCAAGCCCAACTCACCAAGGCGACAGTCCCCACCGCAAACCCGTGCTTCCTGGCGGCCAAGCTCTCTGCCGCCGCTGCCGCCCGCGCTGCCTCGCGCGTGGCGGCGCTCCTCTCCCTCCTCTCCTCGTGCTCGCGCCAGGCCACCACCACCTTCGCCGCGCGATCCTTGAGTTCCTCTTCCCACAGAACGAAGCACCCTAGGCACTTCCAGGTGCCGACCCACTCCCCGGAACCAGGGCAACCGTTAGCCCCAGCGCAGAGAGCGGTGCCGTGCCACCACTTCTGGCAGCGGCCGCAGGTCTTCCCAGTGCTTCCCTTCCCCGCCTTCTCGCAAGCCTGGCACCTCAGTACACCCTTCTTCCTCCCTCCGCCGCCCCCAGACAACACCGATGACGACGATGACTTCACCGTGGCCTTTGGCCGCTGCACACGGCTTGCCGCCCCCGCTCCAGGTTCCTCTCGTGCCGCCGTCCCTCCGAGATCGAAACCCGAGACGGTTACTGTTGGCCCGGCCGCAACCGCAGCACCACCAGCAGCACCAGTAGCCCCAGCAGCATCCGCAGCAGCAGCAGCAGCCGCAACACCACCAGCACCGGCAGAAAAGGCCGCAGCACCAGCAAGCGTCGCCCCAGCAGTATCTGCAGCACCAACCGCAGCAGTAGCGCCATCACTACCAACACCACCAACGCCAAAATCACCAACATCAACACCACCACCAACATCAACATCACCACCATCAACACCGCCACCGCCGGCGGTTACAGCCGACAAGAGCATGCTGTGGCTCGACAGCGCATCGGAGATGGATACAGGCGCGGCAGTAGCGGCCGCCGCCGTCGTGGCGGCGGCGGCGGCGGCGGGCGGTTTCTGGGGCACCATCCCCCCGGCCTATAGTGGAAGCTGTAAGCCTGTAGTTCGTCGGCGGGGTTCGAGGTTTTACGCCCTCTTGGCATGGTTTTGAGTATGTGGCGGCGTGGAAAGCGGCCAGGGGGTGGATGGGGGATATGGATGAGTGTAGGTGTGATGGTGGCCAGGCAGTGCAGCGTGGGTTTTATGTCGTGTTGGCGCTGGGTGGGGATACAGCCATGCCTGTTGTTGTCGGCGGAGCGTGGTGGATGGGGATAGTGTCATGATTGTTAGTATCGGTGGGGGAGAGGGGAGGAGAGAGGTGGAGGGAGGGTGAAGCATGAGGGCATCGACAGATGGATGGGGTTTTCCACGTAGGTGGAGCCAGAGTAAGCACACAGGGGTGGGTCAGAAATTTCATCCGCCTCTGGGCCATGAACCCTTTAGAGCCACACCCACTTGTTTTTTGGGTGGGCAGAACACTCGGAATTAGTGTGGGATACTGTTTGCAGTTCTACAGAGGGTTATATAACCTATGTACAGGAGGAGGCGGAGAAGGGGATTATGAGGCGTTTGCCACGTTCCTTTGGTTTTGCACAAAGTCGAAATCAGTGGACCAGTCGGCCAAAATCAGGCAGGCAGGCAGGCAGTCTGTCACAGCGTGTCTTGTCTGATTTTTTGTTTGTGTGTAGGGTCGTGGCAGGAATCAAAAGAAGAGAAGAGAGACGATTGAGAGAGAGAGAGAGAGAGAGAGAGAGAGAGAGAGAAGGGGGGACGGCAGATGATTAACCGCTGGGCGCGCTTACCGCTCTAGGATAAACAGGAGCGCCTGCCTCCGGATGGTCGATCGTTTTTGCTCGGCACTGAACACTGGTACTGGGTCTAGCACGGACAGAAGGTCGCCGGGACCAAACGCTGGTTACTTCGAAGCCGCACGCCTCGCCGCCGCCTCTTCCTCTTGGCTCAGCCCCCCCCCCCCCCCCCCCGGCCCGGATATCGGCCGGGGAAACCGGGTCTGTCTGTTTTGCCGGCCTGTATGTCTCTATCTTGTCTATAGGCGGTCGGTCTGTCTGTCGGTGTGTTTCTGTCTGCCGGGTCTGCCTTCAGTTATTTTGGTCTTCGAGAGAAAGTCTGTCGATAGTTTTGTCAGTCGGTCGGTCGATCGGTCGGTCGGTCGGTCGGTCGGCCATTAGATCGTTCTATTTATGTAGAGGTCGATGTGCCAGTCTTTCTGACTGTTCTTCGGTCGGTACTGGTAGGTCGGCCTGTCTGCCGGTGGTTCCTGTCGGTGGTTCTGTCGGTCTCCAAGGAGGTCTGTTGGTAGTCGGTGGGTCTGTCGGTCGGCTGGCCGTTCGTTTGGTCGGTCGGTCGGCCGTTTGGTCGGTCGTTCATTTTGTCGTCGTGCCAGCCCTCTGTCGGCCGGACGGTCGGCCATTACGCCGGTATGTGAGCCTTTCTGTCCTCGAAAGCGCGCTTGCCTGTACATACGTATATCTTGTCTTGTTTGTGCGTCGGTCGGTCAGTCCATCTGCCCGTTCGTCGGTAGTTCTATCGGTCGATCGGTCGGTCAGTCAGTCGGTCTGTTGGTCGATCTGCCGGTCATTTTGGTCGGTTTGTTGTTTGTTGGCATACTGTCTGTCTGTTTTGTTTTCAGTTTCTTTTTTGTTTTCTTGTCTCCATGTCGGCCTGCTTTGTTTCTTTTCGTCGGCATGCCTGCCTTTCTCTCCGCCTGCGTCTTTCTCTGTCTGTCTCTGTCTGCCTTTCGCTATCTGTACAGGTGTGCAAAACGCACGCATCTCGATACTTTTCTGTGTTGGGGACCTCGTTTTTTTTCTTGTGATAAGTGCAGCATGTATTTTGTCTGTCTGTCTTTTGCTATACCTGTACAGGCGTGCAAAACGCACGCATCTCGTAGCTGTCTGCGTTCGGACCTTGTTTTTTTGTTTCCTTGTTTGTTTATCTCCGCGTGGTCTCGGCACGTGCATATGCGCGAGGGTTTTCTATTTATCTACGGATTGGTTTCTTATTCTGTACCGGTAGGAGGTTTTCTCAATTCTCGCTTCCACCGTTTCTCCAATAGAATCTAATCAATTTTTTTTCTCGCTTCCACCGTTTCTGCAGCGGAATTGAATTTTGTTTTTGTCGGTTTTTCTTCAAGTGCTGTATACATACGCGTTGGACAGACCACGATCTATGTACAGATAGATCATCTACAGTAGATCCTACCACGATCTATGTACAGATAGATCATCTAGATCCTACATAGCCTACCGTTATGAGATGCTGTGCAGGATCTGTATAGTACAGATCCAACACAGCCAGCATTTCCTACCATATCATGCGGAATATACGGCTCCCACCCGCGGCTACATGATGAGCTAGATCGTACAGATATGTATTCCGGACGCACAAATACATCAAACCCTAACCCGGCACAACAAGCAAGTACCAGTGGTCAGTGTGTGTGCGTGTTTTTCGTCCGCTATATGTTCAAGATGGACGCGTGCTACGACAAAGTTTATCGTAGTAGTAGCACATTTTGCCTGATTTTGTTTCTGGACGAAACGATCGGGCTCCTTTTAAGGGCCCATATTAACGAGTATAAAATACTTTCAATTTGGAAAAATAAAAATTCAAATTCGCTTTTCATTGGTCAACACACGCACCAGCACCAAATATTAGGATCTTGGGGTATAATCTTGGGGTGGTGGTGNGGTCGCCGCGGCGGCTCTCCGCGGGCGCATCATGTCGATCGAGAAGAAGGGCTTAACGCCCGAAGCGCTAGCCGTAACCTTGCCGTGGGCAGCGACGTTGGGGGCGATTCTTGCGCCGTACGACTGCGGCGTCACAACGCTGCCCAGGTCAACACCACCGTGGCTGTTGGCGGTGTAATCACCTTCGTCGTCCATTAATACCACACTTCCAGCGACGGAAGCGGGCATAGGAGGGGGCGGTGGAAGGAAAGAGATCGCCATCTTGCGGCCCCCTCCCTCTCCCAGGGCCGAGTCAAACGGCCTCGCCGGCAAACTCGCCTCTCCCTCGCCCACGTTCTCATTCTTCGATGCCTCGGGGGATAACGCCTCCGCCGACATCTGTTCGTCGTCGCTTTCCTCAACCATTTGGATTCGCCTCCGCCGTGGCTTCCCAGCCGCCACCCTCCCCATGGCGGCGGTAGCGGCAGCAGTGGCGGTGGAGGTGGAGGTAGCTCCAGCATACTTCGACGGCCCACGGCAAGCCCTGGGGAAGGGACTTCCCGCTGCGGCCTTCGCTGCTGCCTTCGCTGCGGCCTTGGTCGCCTTCGCTCCCCTCGCCGCCCTCGCCATCGTCACCTCTTCCTGCACCTCCGCCGCCGCCGCCTTCCGCAGGCGCGCCCAGACGGGCCCGTCGAGAGATACCCCGTCCCGCCTTCGCCGGCACTCGTGGCAATCCCAGCTGCCGTCCGGGGAGCGGGAGCATTGGTCTAGGCAGGCGCCGTGGACCTTCATGCCACACTTGTTGCAACGGTTCCTCTTCGTATCGGTCTGCAAGTCAGGCACGTTGCTCTGAAGGCAGAGCGAGCACCATGTGCGGCCGCCTTCGACTATTGCACCCTTGCCCTTGAAGAAAGGGTGGACCTCGTCATCTCCGGCACCCCTGGCCCCGTCGGGGCAGTCTGCGCACACCCAGTCGGGTGGTGGGGTTTGGTGCAGCTTGGAGTCGTACCCGGCACATCGCGGGTGATAGATTCGACTGCACGAACGACAGCAAGCCGTCGATCTGCCCGTCCCGGCTGTGTCGCAGGCACCGCAGATGAAGAGATGATTTTCGGACGGGGCGGAGTCTTGCACTGCGAGTGCGAGGGAGACAGGGGCCAGGCCTGGAAGGAGGCCTGGCGAGCCCTCATACTGCTGTGCGGTGCTGCCTTGGACATCGGGCCATTCCGCGGTGGGGCCCTTCCCGCCGCTAGAGGGCGGGCGGCGCCCGTCCGTGCCATCCCCTCGTCGAGCCTGGATTTGCTCCAGGGAGGGGTACGACGAGGGGAAGATGGAAGGAGATTCACGCGTCGTAGAAATATCCGCCATCTCGGCGTCCGTTGTAGGGACGAAAGCAGACAGGGGGAACTTCACCGCCGAGGCGCTCTTGGTCTCGTGGGGGACGGCCGCGGTGCGGGCCGCTTGCCTCACCGCCTCTGAAACGGTATCATGGATCTCCCCCGCAACCGCGGGCCCAGCCGGCGCCAGAGGCGCTGCTGTCTTGGTCGTCTCCATACCTTCTTCCTCTGTAGGACCCATACGCCAAGAACTAGGAATCGAAGAAGAGGCCTTCAGGGATTACCGGCTTGCTTTTGAAAATATTGACTCGCGCGCGTCTGTGGGCGCGGATTGGCTTCGCAACCACCGCGCCCGCAAGGTACTCAGCGTAAGGTACGCGATAACCTCAGCGGGTATAGCTCGCTCCTCGGGCGCAACGGTCGGACATGCGGCAATGATGAGGGCAGTGGGCACGAGCCTGCATGTTGAAAGTTAAAAACTACCCGACTCCCTACAAAACACGCTTTCAGATGGTTTGTGGAACGCCCCAAAACCGAGAAAAGTAGAAAATCAACGTCAAGTTTGCCCATCCCTTGCTTCCAAGTCAGGAGAGGTTCTCGCCAGGATGGACGATGAGAGTGATTGCGAGGTTGATAGACCAGACAGCGCTTCGAAGCTGAGAGATTGGCAGCTACTGCACGCCCACCAGGAGCGAGAAAGGCAATGGATTGCCGGCGTTATGCGGTGAGGGGGATTGAATATTTTTGAAAATCGACTCATTTCAAGACGAACGTACCGCCCCCGGCAGGCACCCTTTCTTTTCAACTGAAACGGTTCATTTCTTTGAGCACACATGCCCTTGCCCCTACCTAGTGCTGCTGCTGTATCTATGTACCCCGTCAGCTGCCTCGCCCGGGCCAGCTATTTCCCACGCCACAGGCACGCCGCAATGCGTGTTGTAGCCCCTACAGGCCGTGTCCTAGCCCAACCTCTGGGCCGAATACCCGTCGGCATGGAGTAAATTGAGTAAATAGTCGCCACTGCTGCAGTGCGTGTACTCTAGATTTCTTCATTTGCCGTGTTGACCATCTCTACATGACCCTGCGAGTACGAGCATGACCGCCGTATTTTACAGCTCCATTCTGTCCTCAAACAAAAGTACGGACCGCCGTGCAGGTGTCAGCATGATCCTTATGCTTCCCGACAGAGCGGTACGTACGAGTTAGATTAGTTTGTCGACAATTGGCGATGAGCGATGAGAGCATGAGGCATGAGGCAGGACACAGCAGTACGAAGAGACGAAGAGCTTACCAGTAGCATTAGGACTCAATGGCTATGTACTCGTACGATACTGCTGCTGCCGCAGCAACGAGAGCCAGTTTTGATCAGACGCTTGCACAAGTGGGTTGCCCATCCGCATACCGACCTTCAAGGGCGTGCCAGCCAGCACTTATCGATGCCACGAGGATCGCCGTCAACCCCATACTACGGCCTACACGGCCAGTATACCTTGGTACTCGTACCTGGTGTCAGGCACCTGATTTTAGCTACGTACTCGTACTGCTTGAACATACCATACGAGCTACGAGCTGTCGCTATGATACGAAGGAACTCGTGTCGTAGCAGGATATTTGTAACTGTCGTCAACTTGTGTGCGTTTGTGGATGGTGAACGGCAGTTTTAGTGTTTTAGTTGTTGTTGTTGTTGATGTTGTCTCGTCGCCAAAAATTATTCCGTGGTCACACAAGACAGGCTCCAATTTATTGAGTAGTTTCCTCCATGATATTCAGCCCAGCTCGAACCCCCCCGCCGCAAAAAAGCAACACGCAGCAGCAGCAACAAAAACATCAGCACCGCAGCAGCAGCAGCAGCAGCAGCAGCAGCAAAAGCAGCAAAAGCGGCAGCAACAGCGATCATCCTTACTTTTCCTGTGCAACGTCGTTCAGCTGGGCCCTCTTGGGCGTGGTTGAGCGCGTGCCGTGTTGTTTTGTGATCTGCGTTGGTTTGGTGGACATCGTAGGAAATCGCCTTCAGCCAGATCGAAAACGGGTCCCAATCAGGTCCCAATCAAAAACCGACACAACAGCAGCACCACCTCACCAGCAGCAACAGCAACAGCAACAGCAGCAACGGCAGCGGTTAGTCCTATTAATACGTAGCGTTCTTGTTCAAAAGGCGTAGAGCTGGGCCTCTTCTTGGTTTTGTGCAGCGCTGGTGCGTACTGCTGTCTGCTGTCTATTAGTAGGTTGATTGCTGTGTTCGCAGCACGTTCTCAAGAATTTTCCGCAGCACGTCCCCCAAGATTTTTTTTTTCGAAGGTTGCGCGGCGGGAAAAAAAAACTATTAATAGTGTTTCATCAAGCGATAAAGGGCTTCAGCCATCTCTTCAGGGCACCCTCTTTTTTGGCCCCGTCAGTTAAGGGGCCTCCCTCGGTGAAAACAAATGGCCAAAAGCCAAACGCACACTGGAAGTGGCCACAGCAGAAAATAACTCGTACCAATTCATTGGAAGTTTGTCATCCATCATGATTGAAAATTCGAAAATGAAAATTCCGCCTCACAAGTGGTTCTTACATAGTAGGATGCAGCTCAGCCGTCATGCGACTCGCCGAACACCTCACGGCGCTTCGCGATTGGAGCAAGCAATGCCTCGGTGAACACCCGACGTGCTCCGTCCCGGCATTGTAGGGATGCGAGGGTCTATCGTCATAAGACTACAGTCATACTTGGCATGAGTACCCCCCCTCTACGAATACACCCCCCTCTATCATACCGTACGAGCTTGGCGCTTCTACCTATATACCCCCACACCGGCACATGCGTGTCCCAGAGCGATTCGCGTACGTACGCATATATCTGGTACTCCTAGCTTGTTTGCCTCCGTTGGGATGCAGTACAGGGCGCCAACCAAGAAAACGACATCTAAGAAAGCCAGCCTGACATTTGGGAAAATAAGAATTTCGGGAGCCGTTATACTTAAGGCAGTATAGAATGCACCCTTTCGCAGATAAGAAATCCAGCCTCAACCATAATTCATGTTTCTTACTACTGATAGTGAGTAGGTGCCCTGCGTACTGTATGGAGTCTGCGCGTGCTTATTTTTTTTTACGAATCAGTTTTCGTTTTTTTATTTTTATTTACGTACTGGGTTGGTTTGAGTTGTGCTCTTTCGCGGCCAGAAGGCTCAGTACCTCACGACGTATACATGTGTAATTAATGTGCACTCACTATTCACGAGTACGAGTCTCTTAGCTTGGATGTTCAGTCAGACGCAATACGCGGCGAGACTACGATGAGTGCCCTTTGTTCCCCTTGGCTTCGCTTGCTTAATCCGCTCTCGTCTCGCACGATGCCGCCCTTGTCCCCCCTTGTGTCTGGCCTCACTCTTGGTTGCCCTGCTTCTCTCCCATTCTCTCCCCCCCCTTGCCTTTTTGTATTTTCGCTCGCAAAAAAGCGACTTGCACCGGAGGACGCCGAGGCGCAACCCGCCACCACCCCTTACCGTAGCCGCGGGGAGAACCACACCCTTCTCCCCCGCGGCAGCCCCTTCTCCTCGAAGCCCTTCTCCTCTTAGCCCCGCCGGTAGCGCTCGTCTGCAAGCCAGCGCGTCTCCCGCGCCGTCGCGCGCGGGCCCCCTCTCCGAGCACACGGGCCCTCTATCATCCGGGAGCTGGCAGGACCCGGGCGATCACTCCCAGCTGTCCCCGCCGTTTCTAGCGAGGACAGCGGAAGGGCTTCCTTGGCTCGGAGGGCCAGATGTCGGCGCGGCAACGTTTGGCTCGTCGCAGAGCGGCGCGACAACAACTGGCGGGGGCGGGGGCTCCCTGTCGTACCTTGGCAGCGGCGGTAGCGGCGGCAGCCCCGTGGACGTCCGCAGCGCAGGGAGGGGGGCGCTGGGGCTCACCAGCCCCCCCTCCGGCCAGTTCCGCCATGAGGGGGAGGAGGAGGAGGAGGAGGGGGAGGGGGCGGGGGGGGAATACTCTCCACCGCAGCCACGCGCGTTCTGGCGAGAGGAGTGGCATGGCGGCGGTAGTGGCGGAAGCGGCGGCCGCGGTAACCACAGCCAGGGTAACCGTAGCCGCGGCGGCGGTGGCGGCGGCGGCGGCAGCAACAGTCCGAGCCGAAGGAGGGAAAAACCCGCCGACTTGTTTGGTGCGGACGGCAAGGCGAGAGACCGGAAGGAAGACCACCGAATGGGAGGGTCAAAGCGATTCACCACCGTCACCGTCACCGCCCCCGCTACCGACGCCGCTACCCCCCTTCGCCGCCCCGAACGGGTTTCCGCAGAAACGGGCGTCGGAAGTGCGAGGTGTCGGACGCGTAACGCCTCGCGAGACTCAGTCGGGGGCCAAGGTCATCGCGAAGGCGGCGCGAGTGGGGGTCGCTCGATTTGGGCGAAGAGTGGAAAGGGGCGCGGTAAGAATGGCGATATCAGCAGCGGGCTCGACGATGGGCTCTGCCAAAGCGGCTTTGATAGGGCGACCGATAATGGCAACGGCGGCAGAGGCGGCGGAAGCGGCGGCAGCAACAGCAGCGGTGTTCTTTCTGCCGCGGGGTTCGCAATGCTCGCCTCCGTCGCAGTGGCGGCCTTCGCCGTTGGCGCCTTGCTGGCCCCTCCCCCACCCCGGCAGCGCTCGGTGTTCCCCTCGGCCGCGCCGCTGGAGTACGCGCGGCAGCGGCCGAGTCCGGGCTATGAGCCCACCATGGTTGAGAGGCGGGAAAACAGAGGAAAATCCCAGAGGGCCAAGCTAAGAACGGCGCAGACGGCGGTGGCTAGTGCGCCGCAGGCTTCTACAGCGGCGGCGGAAGACAGCCGTGGGGGAAGCGACGCGCGATATGCTGCGACCGCAGTGGCGCCTAGCGGTGGGGAGGCGATCGTGAGCCCGTCAGACAGCATTGCCGGGTCTTCGACGACGGGCTGTCCAAGCCCTGCAGCCAGCGATGTCGGCGGTCGGCGACAACCCGCGACCACGAGAATCTCTCCGTTCCTCTCTGCAAGAGACGCGGCGACGGCGACAACAGTAGCGGGGGCGGGGGCGGCGGTGGGGGCATCGCTTCCAGGCACCGATTCAGACAACTCTCGCCGCGGAAAGACGTATCCCGGAGCGTTCGAGCCGACCGCTCGGGCGGCGAGTCTAGCGTGGAACCGCGATGTCGGCGACCCGAGGTGGAGGCGGTGGCGGCGGCGGGCAAGGCCTCCGGTGACGCGGACGCTAGTCGTGGGCGTCGACCCCGACGCGTTCGCCAAGACCCTTGGGTCGGCAGAGAGCAGCCTTATTTTTCTCTCGGACGGACATGACCGGCAAGCCCAACGTGATGCCTGGCGCATCGCAGCGTCCGAGAGCGCCGCGACCACCGCGTGCAAGGCCATGGCCTCGAGCAGCGTCACTTCTGCGGCGGAGGGGGGGCAGCGGGAGGATGGGCCGTGTGACACGGGCGCGGCAGCATGGAAGAATCGAGGCGGGAGAAGGGGCGGGGCCGGGGGAGCGAGGGGGACGGCGCATATGTTTCCGTTTTTTCCGGCGCAAGGAGGCACCCCGACCCTTTTCAGCCAACACACAATCGCGGCAGCCGCAGCGGCAGCGGCACTGCAGCCGGTGCCAGCCTTGTCGGCGGCAACTGCATCGACGATGCCATCGTCGACGGTTACGCAAAAACGTGGAACACACACAGAAGGCGCCTCGCGTGCTCCAAGCGTGCAGCAAACCGAGCGCGGGTCTCAAACACCACTGGCTCGTAAAAACGGTGGCGGCGAGCAGCTGGGATCAACCTCTCCCCCTGCAATCCAGCGTGAAACCTCCGACTACCGCCGCTCTCCGCCCGCCGTGAACGGCCGGGAGCGCGGACCCTCGTTACCCCCTCCCTGCAGCGGGCTGGTTCTCTCGGGAAACGATGTCCAGGCTTCGTGGACGGGGCTCTACACGCTGGCGCCAGTGCGCGAAGCACGTGCCGCTCAGGAGTCCGACCCGTCTGCTACCCCGCTGATCGAAAGGCCTGTTTATTTCCGGGAGCGCGCCCTCCCGCCGCCTTTTGGCGTGGAGGAGGGATGGGAGGGTGGGGAAGGGCAGGGCACGTCCGACGTGACGGATCCGGTTACCCCCGGTAGAACTGATTCGGTATCTCACGATCGGATAGATGCGGTTGTCCCCGATCGGATCGAATTTGTTTCCGCCGATCGGACTGATTCGGCTTCCGCTGATCGGACTGATGAGGTAGCTCCCGGTTGTACAGATTCGTTTTCCCCCGATCGGATAGATTCGGTTACCCCAGATCGGACCGTTTCAATTTCCGCCGGTCAAACGGATTCCGATTTAGTGATCCCCGAATGGACTGATTCGGTTAGTTCCGGTCGGACGGACTCGGTTCCCGCTTCGGGCGCGGCCTCCGGAGGCGTTATATCTTCTATGGAGACGCCGTTGATGCGGACGCCAGACGATGCGGTTCCACTGCCACCGGCAACGTTGGGAGACCAACAGCAACAACTGGGCGAGCCGGTGGCGGCGGCGGCTGCGGCGGCGGCAGACGA
Source organism: Saccharina japonica (assembly GCA_008828725.1). Lineage (NCBI taxonomy): Eukaryota > Phaeophyceae > Laminariales > Laminariaceae > Saccharina > Saccharina japonica. The sequence goes on from MEHQ01002799.1 coordinate 310,043, forward strand.
CATCGTGCTGTGCCTCTACTGGGCGGACGCTAGCGGCGGGCGCTGGGTACTCGACGACGACGTGAACCTCTCGAACGGCGTCCTCGGCGTCACGAAGGACGCCGCGCCGGCCTCACCCTACCTCGCTTTTCCAAACCACCATCACCACCGAAACCACAACCACCACACCCACAACCAACACCAACAACCCAACCACCACCACCGGGGCAGCGGCGGCGGCGGCGATGACGATGGTGTCTCTCAGAGGCCGCGTGTAGATGGGGCTGGCGACGGCGAGGGTCTGGCCGGTGCCGCGCTTTCTCCGTTACCGTCGTCGTTTTCACCTTCCCCGTGGCTGCTGGACTCCCCCAGGCTGCAAGGGTGGGCGGAGGCTGAGGATGTCGTTGTTGTGTGCGAGACCGACTGAGGTACCCGCCTTAACCCCCCTTCAGTATTGCACCTTTTTTTCGGGCAAAAAATACTTGAAATTAGAGTGAGGCCACATCACTGCATTCATTTTTCGGGCGCGAAGTGCTTGAAATTTCATTGGGGGCACTTTTTGCAGTGGTACAAGGGTCAGCGCGTGAGTTATGACGGGATCGTGGCAGCGCTGTTGTTCGTGTATGTAGGGGTAATAGTGGTGGGGGTGGTGGGGCTGGTGATTGTGATGGTGCTGGTGTTGACGGTGGTGTTGGTGGTGGGTTAGGTGGTAGGGATGGTGGTGGCAGTGGGGGTGATAGGGCGGTGTTGTTACGTTTACGTGTCACATGTTTGAACAACGCGTCCTCACAGATGATTGGTTTTTGGAGTTGGAGTTTTGAGACGGCGTTTTTGTTTGTTGTTAGTGTTGTTGTTTTACCGATGTTGTTGCGTTTCTTGCATTCTGCTGGAGGTGACGCGCCGTACGTAGACGATTACAGTGTCCTCGAATCTTGGGAAGCATGAAATCGGCGCTCGCTACTTGTTTCGTCGGCCCTCTGTGGAGTGGTTGCCCTAGACATGGCTTCGCACCATTTTATGTAAACACTGTTAAGATGCTGTGAAAGTTTGCGCCCCGCATTGTTTGCGGCGTTTTTGTGTCGGGGACTGGTCCCGCGCAACCCTCTCACGTAGCAGGAACAGTTCGCTTATTGTTTTTAGGTTAATGTGTGTTGAGTTGTACAAACGATTGGATGGGGCCGTTGTTTTTTTTTGTTTATAGAACAGGTGACATTAGCCGCCGACGACGTTAAGTTCCTTCTTATTTTGTGTTAGTGCTGATTGGTTGAAATAATTGGTTGTTTGATTGATTAATTGGTTGATTGGTTGCCCATTCGATTGATTGGTTGCCCGATTGATTGATTGATTGATTGATTGATTCACTGCATCACTGCTGCTGTGGTTTGATTTACTACATGGCCAGGTACTGTTTCACTTATCGTTTTAGTGTTATATTATTTATATTATGGTAGTAATAGTGTTGATGGCTGGTGACTGTAGTGTGGGCGTTAGACCCCAAGTACTTGGTGCCCACCATTACCGGAATTTTCCAACCATGTCGACCCCGCACCCTACCCTATCCCCTAGAGTTCCGTGTCTCGCCGGCGGCTACGTACTGCTCGCTGTAGAACGTAATATATGTATAGGCCGGGGCGCGTAGTTGGGGGGCGGTGTGACTCATACAGGTTTCTTCCTGTTGTCCTGTCATCGCGCTGCCGTGGTGCTGTGTGCTGATGGCTGTGGCTGGGAGTCCCCTCAAAAGAGAGCGAAAGTGAAGAAAGGGAAAAACAAAAAAGGATTAGTCTACGTAACTTCTTTAGAACTGCGCCCACGCTGCGGGTACAAAAAAACTACTTGGAATTAGACAAGGATATGTTTTTGCGGCAGAAAAAGGGTTTCCACACTCAAGGGTGAAGTTGAGGGAAGGGGAGGGGGGGGGGGTCGAAGATGGACATAAGAAATCCTTTAGAATTGCACCCATGCTTCGGGGGCAACTATTTGGAATTACTCGAGAAGAATATGTTTGCACATGCAGCAGTAAAAAGGGTTTCCAAACTAAAGGGTGGAATTGAAGGGAGGGAGGGGGGGGGGTTCGAAGATGGACGTGTCGAAAGGATATATATATATGTAGCGGGAAAAGGGAGTGCAGGCGGCTGCAAGGGGGCGATGGTGGTTAAATTTGTTTAGAAGAAAAGAAAACGATGGTTAAATGGTTTAGGCGCCATTGACGATGGTTGGAAATCGTTACGGGTAGAGACCACAGGGAGGGGTACACGGCAAGAGAAAAAGCACACCTCACTTTTTTAGAGACCCGTAGAGAGGGTGGAATACGAAGAAGCCAAGTAAAATATACAAAAAAGAAAGATGCAAAACAGTATAATCGTAAACCTACCTGGTGTACTGAAAGCCCACCCCACTGTGTGTGTGTGTGTGTTTTTTTTTACGTTTTCAGTATTTCGGTGTCGTTATCGTTTTTTGTAGCGTACCCGTGCTCGGTAGACGGGAAAGAAACCATGGAAGACATTGCACGGCAGCATGAGCAGCAGCAGCACCAGAGGCAGGCATGTATGCATGGGGTGGGTGACGAGAGAGCCGCGAGCTAGACAGTCATGCACGCCCCAGACAGATCATCGGTTCCCAGTTCATGATCTACATATTTCAAGGCAATTATATTCCCGATCTTGCATTATCTGCATGATCTGTACGATCTAGCTCATGTTATCGGGCAGGACACAGATATTCTGCATGATCTAGCGCATGTTTCCTGGGTTTGACCTGTACTATGCAGATCCTGCACAAGCTCTCGCAACGGCAGGTGAGGAACTACAGTAGATAATCTACTGTAGATGCTATCTGTAGATAGATAGATCATGATATGTCCGGGGTGTAAAACCATCGCAGGCGGTATACATGTCTACGGCAAGGGCCGCGACGTGAATGAAGAAAAATCTCAGGCGGTGTACGTTACCACACCACAGCGGCGAACGAAGTGGAGAACCAATATAGGCGGCATTTACGTTTGGCTGAGTGAGGTAGTCTTTCACCTCCAGAGTTTACTAAAGCCCTGTCATGTGACCCTATGAGCGGTTGGAGTGCCACAAGAGTTCGTTATATTAGGTGGGGGGGGGTGGTCGATAGGTCTTAGGTGTGAGGACCTGTTTATTGTGAACCGCCGTATTTGATACCTTGGTACCTGGTATAAGTTAACGTGAGAACAAAGACAACGATGCCCCGAAACGGTCGTAAATTCGCCGCGCCTCCACTGGCGTGCCGCGGAAAAAGACAGAAGCGCTCATGCCACCCCAATCCCCCCCTCCCCTCCATCGCAGCTTTTTTGTTCGCGCGAAACATCGCGCCGCAGCCTGACAGGCCACGAAAAAAGAAAGAAGAAAAAATAGGGCTTCGTGTACGTACAGAAATGATCCCCTTTCGAAACAGGAGGGGAGGGATACTGCAGTACTATTCTGTATGTGAGTATCACCACCACCATTTGCACCTGTAGAGCACACCGCAAACATGCAAGTATACGGGGGCAAAATATACCTAGGTAGGTGGCATCGAGGGTCAAACGGCACCATGCCTCCACGACGGTGACCCCCCCCCCCCCTCCCTCCCCGACACGTCTCCACAACAGGGATACACACACCGCCATCGAGTGGCATACAAACGTGACCCGATCGCGAGACGGGGTAAAATCAGACGGTTGTCAAAACAGGTGTACGCCACATCCTTGTCCAGCGTAACAGTAGTTTGCCTCGCTTGAGCCTCGTGGAAAAAATGCCTCTTTTATGACAGGGGCACAGCCAGTGTTGGACATCGAACGGTACTCAAGTTCGATACGATGCCGATAAACGAAACACCTATATACGGAGTCGATACAATTTCGATATTTGATCACATCGAAATCTTCGATCAGTATCTGCAGAAACAAAAACACGGGCATGCCAGGGGATGGAGGGCAACACCCATTCGATACGGCACATCTAAAGTTCAATATTTCGATGTATCAAAATATCGAAAAATTCGATAAATCGAAATATCGAAAAAAATCATACGATATACCTGGTACGGATATATCGAGATTTTCGATACGATATATCGAAATAAAAAAAATCGATACGATATACCTGCTATCGACATATCGCAACTTTCGATACGATATATCGAAATATCGAAATTTACGATACGATATATCGAAATATCGAAAAAAAATCGATACGATATCCAACACTACAGAGACCCCCCCCCCCCTCCTCTTTCGCCCGCACGGGGTAAACGGTGCAAAACGCGGGGAAGGGGGTCTAAGAAATGCAACGCCAGCACCCCCCCCGGAGAGTCGGAAACCAAAAACAGTGGTATTTGGCATCGGAGTCAAAAGGCCTCCATGCTTCCACCACGGGGGGGTACTTCCGCAACAGTGAGGTAAAACAAACGAAGGAGGGGATACACACCCCACTTCACCCCCTTCCCCCACGCTATTTTTTTAAAAAAGGTGGCCGGGGGGGGGGTGGGGGTGGTGCTTGTATCGCGGCTGTACCCCCTACCCCAATCGATGCTGTCATCCACAACGCAAGAAAGTCAGTCACACAAGCGATCCTTACTAGGATGCAGCAGCTCACCCTTCATGCGACTCGCCGAAAACCTCACGGCGCTTTTTCTTCGCGCTGGGTGCAAGCAAGGTCTGCCTGGTCGGTAAAAACCTGACGTGCTTCGTCCCGGCATTTAGGGGATGCGAGGGTCTATGGTCATACGACTACATACGGCCATGTATGTCATGAGAACCCCCCCCCTCCCCCACGCTCCGTCTCGAAAGGGATGCGTGGTCAATGGTCAAATTACTAAGGCAAGCAACAAATGACTCCCCCCCCCCTAGGTTGTGGTTATCTCTACAAGACAGCTCAGCTCTTAACCTGCAACCGCGTTTCGGGAACAAACTATTAATATTATACTTGGAACTAGTGTGGTGTAAAGAAGCCTCAGACGGCTATTTCGGGAGGTCACGGTAAATCAGAACCCCCAAGATGGAAAAAGCCAAAACCATACCAGGTGTATGTAATATATCCCCCTATTTTTATAAGCCAACATTTAATTAGGGTGACTGTGGTTCCCCCGAAATGACCCTTACGCTTTCATTCTGTTGGCGGTCGGCTCTAAGCTTGCGTATTGGTGGCTAGGTCTAGGGTTGAGCACATTGGCAGTTACAACCACCGTGTATCGTCTTACGCTTGCAAATTGCTTGCATACATCTTTTGCTGGCGACTATATACGTACTACAGCAGTTAGCTCCTAAAACCCGTTCTACCCACCCACGTTTTCAGGACACAAAACTACTTGGAATTAGAGTACGACATATCGTGCAAATGGTAAAAAAAAAGGGTTTCCAAACAAAAAGCGTGAAATGGAAGGGAGAAGGGGGGGGGGTGTACTCGATATTCATGCCATGGCCGTAGTCGTATGACCATAGACCGGGGGTTTGAACATGCTTCTAAGCTTGCATCTTGGAACCAGCGGAGGCCCCAATGCACGCAACGACCATGGCCGCAAGGGCGGGAACGAAGTCGTCCGCGCTCCCCTCCCCGAATGACCGGGCCTCACGGAGGAAGGAGTTCCACGCGATAACGCCTGATGCCACCATGAAACACGCGGGGAACGCTCCCTTCTCGAGCTGGACCATTCATTCCCGTCACAACGTCAATCGATGGAAGAGGCGGAGGGAGTGTGGGGGTGGGGGAGGAAGAGAGGGCGAGGGGGGGGGGTTACGTCATTCCATCATGGACGTACGTAGTCGTATTCGGTCACGAACGTCAATCGATGGAATAGGAGTGGGGGGGGGGGTGGACGGCAGAGGGAGAGGGGGGGGATGGGTGTGAACTGGGTTAGCGAGGGGGCGAATAACCGGTCGTTTTCTTCTTGTAAGTTTGATTTTATTGTGATGAACTTGCTGTGTTTAATAATGGCGCAAATAAGACCCTTCTGCGACGGTGGAGACGAGCACTGGAACAACACCCCCCCCCCCACCATGTTTGGAAATTCAAATACAGCAGGCAGCCCCTTTAAGGCACTCTCGTAGTGCGTTCGGAATTGGAGGTCCCTTATCAGAGTTGGTACTGGCCCCATACAGTCAGTAGTGGGCAAAAATGGTGGACATAAATATGAGGTCCCTTATATACTGCTGTCTTTGATCGCGGGGTCCTTTAAAAGGGGTCCATACCGACTCTGGAATATCCAATACCCCTTTGAAGCACTCGCAAATCACACCCAGCCATAACCTTGTCAAAACCAACCCATCTTCAACAAGCTTAAGCTAGCAGCCAGGGCGATTCAGCCAATGACAATAAAAGCATCAAGCTCGCTAGCAAAGAGATAACGAGTCAGCCACTCTATTGTTAATAATAGTCACTCAATCAAAAACGCTACGTGGAAAACGTACGTATGTCAATCGCACAAAATAAAAACAGCCAAAACAACCAAGCAAGAACACGCGATCTCGCCAATGGAAACCAACTTATCAAGTCATACAGCAAAATAAGCGAGTCAAACAAAGGAGAAGTACAGCACTCAATCCGTCGAAAATGTACGAGTCGGCCAATCAAAACCAGCTACCGTAAAATAAGCCAACCAGACAGTCAACGAATATGCCAGTCAAGCAAGCCAAAATTACCGAATCAACCAACCGTTCCATCAACACATCAACAAACCAATCATTTAACCGACCAAGCTATCAAACTATGACGAATCAACCCCACAGCCAATCAACCAATCAATAAACCAATCAACCAATCAATCAATCAATCAACCAATCAATCAACCAATCAATCAATCAATCAACCAATCAACGACGCATGCTACGATAGAGGTGATATATATACCATGTATTTTGTGAGGGAGGTGTAATGGTAAGGGCTTAGAAGGCCGGTAATTACCTCAGTACAGGTAATTGGTCCGTTTTCATATTACTTGGAAGGCATTCGTGTTCGGGGGGTTTATATAATATCGGGAGGGCCATACTTGAAGCCCTCCCGAGCCAGATGCCATCACGGCTCTGGGATTAATAAAAGCTGTTTCTCTTCTACGTTTGACTTGTACGCGAAAGTGAGTAACACCAAGGATGCTTAATATGAATACGAGGACAAACCTGCAAGGGGATACTCTGTGTCTCACCCAGTCCTATCACACGTGGCGTCGTCGGCAGGACTTGAGGATCCCTATGCCTCACCCAAAAAGCAGACGTTCGAGGAAAATAAATGTGCTACCCGAAAAACAATCCCATGGTCTACTGCAAGTACAAAATGAAAATATTGGAACACAAGAATGAAAAACGACGATTTGGGGTTAAGGAGCCTGATCGTTCCGAAAACGTTTCAGCCAAAAAAAGGTATACCTTATACCTCTATCGTATAGCACGCGTCCAACCAATACCAATCAATCAATCGACCAACCAATCAACCGAGAAATAAAACAGTGTCAGCCAGCAAGAGGCTCACGTTCCGTGGCCACTCCCCAGGCCCGTTGACCAAGCCGAGGATGAGCGCCAGGAGCACTGCCACGGCCAGAGCCACGTGCCTGTTCCGATCAAACGCAAGTGGGCGCCGATGGCAGCACGATGAGGGATGAGAACAAGGCAAAGCGGGGGCACCAAAACGACCACGAAAGTGTTCAGATCGGGAATGTGCAATGCTAGTTACGGCAGGGGTGGGACTTAATGTTTCACACATCGGACAGATAGATAATCTACAGATCATACAGATCATCTACAGATAATTCAGATCATCTACAGATATATCATCCACAGATGGATCATCTACAGATATATCGTATACGGATATATCATCTACAGATACATCATCTACACATACATCATCTACAGATACATCATCTACACATACATCATCTACAGATACATCATCTACAGATAGATCATCTACGGATAGATCATCTACAGATAGACCATCTGCAGATAGATCATCTACAGATAGATCATCTACAGATACATCATATTCATATACAGCATCTACAGATAGATCATCTACACATACATCATCTGCAGATACACCATCTACAGATAGATCATCTACAGATAGATCATCTACAGATACACCATCTACAGATACATCGTCTACAGATACATCATCTAAATCGTCTCGATCAGCTAGATCGTAATGCAGGTATGATATGCCATGCAGGACCTGTCTAGTACAGATTCAACCCAGGAAAACCTGTCCTAGATCACGCAGACTATACGGCTCCGACGCGGCAACATGAATGGGCTTAAATACGGACTTTACGGGGGAACATACAGTAGTAATCAGGACCAAAATATGGTGTGAATATGAAGGGGGACATATCGTTTTCAGAACCATCGTGGGTTCTGACTATATACTATAAGGTCTCCCGGAATAGGGAAAGGTAGGCCTAAGCGCATCGGGTGCATGCAGCATTCCCCGCCAAAACATGCAAGGAAACCAGCGGTTCAACCCCTTGACCAATCGCCCTCCCATGCATAAGGTAGAAGCCAGTAGAGCAAGGCCAAAATAGACCTTGTGACGTGCCTGAGAATGACCGGTTTCCTACCAGAATATTTCTTCCGCATGACGACACGCTCCTCCATGTTCTCCGTGGAATTGTGCAAAAAATGTTCAGGGTCAGGGTTATAGCGATAGGGTATATCATAGGAGGCGTGTTTGCCTTCTAGGGGTAGCACCTAATATTTGTTTAGGTTCCTCACTTGGTTATAGTATAGGAGCTCTATAGGAGCTCTAAACCCCACCCCCCACAACCCGAACTTGACCATTTTGGTAGGCTAAACCCCCGATACACAAAATAAAATGGGCTTGCAAATAATAATATGCAATACACATCGGACGCAAATGTATTGGATAGCTCCTCAGTTGGGGAGTCCCGTCAGTGGGAAACGTTGCAACCCTTAATTGCAATACCTACCTTACCCTCTTTAGACCTGCTTGCACCCACGTTTTTGAGGACAAACTAGCTGGATATAAGTGCGGGAAAATGCACCTCGGACAGATGTGATAGATCCGATAGATCATTTCCAGTTCATGATCTAGATATGTCAAGCAAGGAAGATCTATTCCCGACCTTGTATGATCTGTAAGATCTGTATGATGTGTATGATCTAGCTCACGTTGCCGGGTGGGGCCTGTATATAATCTGCATGATCTAGCACACGTTTCATGCGTCGGATCTGTACTATGCAGATCCTACACAGCCTCTCACAACTGGAGGTGAGGAACTGAATGATCTAGATGATCTATCTGTAGATGATCTGTCTGTCCGAGGTGTGGAACAAATCGGACTTGAGTGTGGGGAAATGCCTGTTTAGCGGTATATAGAAGGGGTATCTGTAAAAACGGACTTGGCGGCGGCTCACATGTACTCGGAGACGACGTCCGTGCCGCTCTCGAGGGACAGCATCTTGGCAACAGGAGCCGACACCGCGGCGGCCTTGGCTGCTTTCTTGGCCGCTTCCTTTGCCGCTTTCTTCATTTGAGCCTGCCAGAGCGGTAAAGTAAGGGTAGGGTAGGGTAGCGTAGGAGTTGGGAAGGGTCGGAGTTGGGTAGGGTAGGAGTTGGGTAGGGTAGAATTGGGTAGGATAGGATTGGGTAGGGTAGGGTAGGGTAGGGTAGGGTAGGGTAGGGTAGGGTAGGGTAGGGCAAGGAAGCGTAGGGTAGGGTAGGGTAAGGAAGCGTAGGGTAGGGTAGGGTAGGGTAGGGCAGGGCAGAGCAGAGCAGGGTAGGACACGGTAAGGTAAGGTAAGGTGAGGTAAGGTAAGGTAAGGTAAAGAAAGGTAAGATAGGGTACCGTGCAGTGCGGTGCAGAGCTCTGCACGTGTCGTGTACCCGCAACAAAAAGCCACGAGGCGCACATAACGCCTCGCTTTCCCAAGCAGCACAGCAGCAGCAGCAGCAGCAGCACAACCACACCAGCAGCAACACAAGCACAACAGCAGCAGTATATCCTAAAATACACCGGTATATCGTCCCAGGCGTGCAACTTAAACAACAGTTACAGCAACAGCAACCGCATCAGCAAACACAACAACAGTACCAGCAACGCCAACACTTCCACAACCACTATGTACCAAAAATACTACGCACAAACACCACTACCAACACCAATAACAACATCAAAAGCTAAAACCACCACCACCACCACCACTGCCACTACCACCACCACCACCACCACCACCAGCGGCGGCGGCAGCGTTGGCCCCGAGCGTGTAGCCCAAGGCCATCGCATACAGACGGGCATCGACTTGGAACCCGGATTTGGCGAACGCATCGAGACCGCTCTGTAGCGACTTCGCCGGCAGCCTCCGAAGGGTGATGAACTCCC
>MEHQ01002799.1:320743-348985 GCA_008828725.1 Saccharina japonica
AAACGACTTGACCTACCATGCGTTGGTAAAGAACGTTTGAGAGGAGTGGCGCACTGGTGATATCTCATCGGAAAATGAAAGAAATGAGAATATTACCTACTACAGACCCGCTGCGGTGGCCCTCAAATTTCTATTTATGTCGGAGAGATCGCACTGGGGTGCGATCTCTCCGATGGGGGTGCGAAAACACGATTAAATGTTTCTACGTTGTGTTTTTTATCGCACCCCGGTGCTATCTCTCCGATGGGTGCCAACCTTCCGATGGGTGCCAACTCTCGCATGATTACGGTATGCAAGGCATGTAAAAGCAAGAAACATACCGGGTATAGGATGCAGGATGGAAACGAAATGGGATATTGTGTGGCCCGAGTGTGGTTCCAGCATCACGGTAAGGGTTTTGGGATAAAGTGCCATAAAACCTCTTTCTAATCCTCCCGTATCCCCAACCCTTGGCCGACCTACGAGTGTAAGAACGTTGCCCGGAAAAAAACCCGCCAACAGTAAGTCATCATTTCGGAAACTAAATCGACCATAGATCATAATGTAAGGGCCCATATTAACGAGTATAAAATAAATTCAATTTGGAAAAATAAAAATTCAAAAGTCGCTTTTCATTGGTCAACACACGCACCAGCACCAAAGATTCGGATCTTGGGGTATAATCTTGGGTGGTGGTGTGGGTTCTGACCAATGAGAAGCGGATTTGATTTATTTATTTTTTCCAAATTGATTTTTTTTTTTTTCGTTAAAACGGGCCCTAATTTATACAAATCGTTTCGGAAAATTCCAACTAAATACTCGCGCCCACATGTATATGTTACCGATATACGTATATACGTTGGTATAAACCTGGTGTTTCACAAAATCGGACAGATGATCGACTCCCAGTTCATGATTTAGCTCTTTCATTTCAGCGAAGATTGATTTCTGATCTGTACTACAGTAGTAGCACCACCGTATATATAATCTTGCTCATGTCGCCTGGTGGTCAGTCCGAACTATTTTAGGCAAAAAAAAGTGATGTATACCTCTATCGCAGCACGCGTCGCCAGTGGGTACCCCGGCTTAACCCCTTAAAAACGGGTTCCACATAGTTGGGGACAAACGACTTGGAATTAGTGTGGGATTTTTTTTTTCAGTTCTGAATGGGTTAATAGAGGGTACGCTAAGACACTATCAATACTACAGCTAAAAAAGGCCAAATCGGCTGGGCCCGCCTACTAAACCAAAGCCATTTAACCCCTTAAGAACCGCTCTCTCGTTTTGGGGACGAAATACTTGGAATTAGTGTGGGATAAGTTTTTTTCCGTTCTGAATGGGTTAATTCTCCCCTGGGATAAGATAGAAGGCTAATAATAGTGAATTCAGACATTTTCGGCCTGTACCACACCTTTTACTACTCCCGTTGAGGGGACAATTGGGGGGAGATCACTTGGAATTAGAGCTACGTAGCTCGTATATGTATGTGTGCAGTGCAGTACTAAAGGGGTTAAGCCGGGGTACCCACTCTGTGAGCCATTTTACTACTACGGAGGCCCATTGTAAATAGGACCCTACGGTACATTAAAAAAAACATATATTTGCCTATTTTTACTATTAACCCATTCAGAACTGAATAAGTTATCCCATACTACTGTAGTTCCAAGTAGTTTGTCCCCAAAAACAGGCGACCAGTTCTTAAGGGGTTAATAACAATATTCTGTCGTATTTACTATGGTCCCCCGTAATAGTAACTGCCAGTACCTGGCAAGTGGTACCCCCTTCGTACCTGACCGCGGTAGGCGACCCAAGAGCAAGCGCACACCGTGAGCACTGCCGGAGCCCATGCGGTCCAGCCCCCCGGGAAGGCCATCATGTCCATCAGCCTGTGGTGGTGGTTTTCGTTTTGATTTTTTTTTTTGGGGGGGGGGGGGTGTGCGGGGCGAATGCAGAGGGGGTGGATACAACTGTATTTGTCCGGAAGAAATTTGCATGATTGCGTGGTGGCCGTGGGGGGGGGGAGGGAGGGGGGCGTACTTATTTGTTGCTCGCCTTTGTCATTTGACCATTGACCACGAATCCCTTTCGAGAGGGGGGGGGGGGGGGCGTACTTCACATTCATGCATGGCCGTAGTCGTATGACCATAGACCCTCGCATCCCTACAATGCCGGGACGGAGCATGTCGGGTTTTCACCGACCGGGCAGACGGTGGGGGGGGGGAGATGGTGGTGGGAGTGATGGGGGAGTGGTACTGGCAGCATCCACTGGCGGCGTCAATCAGTAGATAGTTAAGTGCCCAGCCCTACACGAAAACGCCTTGTACAAAGATAACGCCATCCGAGATTCGAAACCCAGCGCAACCACCAGCAGGGCCATAGTCTACCCGTTAGACGGCAGTCAAACCCGCCGGACTGCTCTGCTCCACCTATTGTATATTATTTGGTTTTTCACTCACAATTTCGTGCTCAATTTATACGAATTATGGGTGCTACGAGTACGTAGCTTGTGCATTTTGTGCTTGTCGTACGAGGTACGATGGCGTGGGTTTGCAATGACTACTCTCCTTACTGTATCACGTTGTATTGTCTCTGTTTCTTAGTTTGTGATCACAGAGCTAGTAATTATCTAGGATTAAGAAGCAGCACGGACACTGACTGGGGTGTGCTGGATGTCGACGGGTAGAAATAATGGTTTAATGGGAACACACACTAATACTCGTATATATGTATCATTCGTATATACACCAACTCACATCTCGTGGCATGCCATGGTACCGATGCCTGTGAAGAACGCCGCGGGGAACGTTCCGGAGGACATCCACGCCGGCTGCATCGCCTCGCCACGAGACTTACTCTGCAGCAATGATAAGAGACCAAGAATGGGCGTAGGGAAGCGTGTACGGAGGAGGAGGGGGGGTAGGGGATGAGTCACGGTGGTCTTGTACTTCGTGTACCGGCTGTATATCCAGCCGTGATCTTGTATGTGGCGCGGCGTCTTAGCCTTGGTGCCAAGCACAATATACACCACATTCTCGCAACAGACAAACAGCAGCACCAGCAGCACATCAGCACACCAGTGCTTCGTACCAATTATTTAGCACTGCTGTATACCTGGTATAAGCAGTACGTATGGGCCGGCGAACAAGAAACACCTATTATACGAGTACGTACGTATGATATAAATACGCACTCTGAACTCTGAGCAAGGCCACAACTTCAAGCAGCACAGATAGCAGCAGCACGAGCACTCTCTGCTATTACGTACCAGGTACGAGCACTTAGCACTGCTGTATGATACGTACAAGTTACAGGCCCGACAGAAAGAAACACGTTACCAGGTACACACGCCACGCACAAGGAATACTTAAACCTCAACTTTGTTGCGACGCCAACCTCGATCAAAATTCTAGCAGGTAGCAGGTATTGCATACCGGGTAGCGCACGCCGGCGAACATGGTCGTATGGTCATCTTCTCAGCGTTCCGAAAAAAATGAGCCCTTACTACTGCTGTGTCTTGCACATATGATATGACACGTTTGGATGCATCATAATACTTGGAAATAGTGTAGGGTATTTTTGGCGATATTTTCAAGTAAAAAGTGGGTTCTGTTATGTACCTCCTCAGCGTACTCCCAGTAAACGCAGAAAACAGAAATAAACCAGCAAACCAGACACAGACCAGAAAAACAGCGGCTCCGGAGAACTTGCACGTACGTGCGAGTCTAACGAATCTGCACGTACATTCAATACGGTTTTATGTATAGCAGGAGTTGTTGTAGATATGTATGGCCTACATGGTAAGCCCTAGCGGCTAAGACACGCCAAAAACGGGTTAGGACAAGTACCCTAAGGGCCGCCGCAGGCGAAAAAAATTGGGGTAAGACATGCTCTCAAGACATTTGTCTTAAGTGCCTTTTTGTGTCTTTAATGTCTTACTCATGTAAGGCACTTCGCTTAAAAAAATGTCTTAGACGTGTCTTACTGACCTTTCTCGCCCTAGCTTGCGTTTGTTACATATATAAGTGGAAAAAAATATTGCGTACGGTATACGCACCGTATACGTGACATTGGTGCGTTGTACGACATAGACGGGCACGATTAGACAGTAGCTAAAGCAGTAAAGCAGTATGATTGTAGATAATATACTTGTCAGAGTGGTAGCATTGTACATTTTTTTTTGTACAGATTGTACATCACAATTCAACCTCCATCCCCCATCTGATAGCAAGCGGTGGCCCAGCTCAACGTACACCATCAGTAATCAAGTGCACCGGCGGGAAGGAACATGAACAACAGCAGCACAATAACAGCGGACTGCATCCGTACAGCAGTACCGTTGTGTTGTTATCGAGGGTAATGCATCCGTGATTGTTGTTTTACCCGTACTATAACGAACCCTATCCCCACTCAAATCCAGCAAAATCGAGGTCCTTCGGACTCGCATGCAAACTATTCTAGAATTGCCCTGTTTCCCCGGGGATAACGGGTAATCAGTCACGGGTAAATGCCATTCCCGTACACAAAAAAAAAGAGGAAGCAAAAGCGACAAAAACAAATGGGCATGTTGGTGCACAGAGATGAGCTCTTCTCAAGCGCCAACAGACAACAGACCCCCCCTTCTCGCTGTTTTCCCTTCCACCTCCGGTGGCAACCTACACGATCGGATCCGGAGCATCCTTGCTGGTACCACGCCGAATTCCACGGTTGTGGCGCAACATCACAGTCAGCTCGAACAGGTCGTTCAAGATAGTTGTCTGCTGCGATCCGAACACGTTATTCACCACCGAAAACACGCGTTCTATCATAGCCGACGAGGGCTGAAAAAGCCAAAGCTTGCGAACTAAATCGAACCATAAGGGAAGCTCCTGCTTGTGTCTTAGCCAGAAGTCCCTGGTGGAGATGGTGTAGCTCGGCAGGTTCTTGGCTATTGGGAAGTAGGCGAGGAGCTCCAGGGTGAGTCCATCCAAGACGTTAGGTGTGACAAAGTTGAAGTCCAGCAAACTTGGCATGGCGTCCTTCAGCATCGTGGCCGCGTCCGGGTACGTAGCAACGAACCCCGGTGTAATCACACGGGCAGCCTTGCACAGCAGCAGCTGCTTGCTGAACTTGGCGTTAAGGTGACCACCGAATCGCTCGAATCCATACTCGCGCAACCCTTCGATGCTCTTCAAGCAGACGTCGCGCAACTCCGCTGCCCTGCGTACCAGCTCTTCGCCTTGTAGACCCTTCGTCTCCAAACGGATCAGGGCTTCACTGTTGGGCAAGATCGGCTGGGTCATGTGGTCTCCGTCGATCCCGAGAAGCGTCACGACAGTCTGAACGACGTCCCATGTCTGAGGAAAAGAAAGCGGAAACGTGTTCATTTTAGATTAAGCATTATTCGTGCAAAGAGCATTCACCATACTAAATTGAACTCAAGCACGACCCTACAACTTAAGCCTGGTAACCTTGCGCACAACACAAGTCAGCAAAAAATCACCTTCTTGAACATGGGTGAGTCTTTCTCCAGCGCGTAGGTGGCGCGGGTGATTACCCCTCTGACGTCGCACAGAACTGCCAGCAGGAGCTTCGCCAACAGGCCCTCGACAGGGTCATCCAGGAGTTCCTGGAATAGTGACAGCGCATATGGGTATGCCACTTGTCACGAACACGCTAAATATTTGCACAAGTTGTCGCCTTGGTGCGCCCCGCAGGTAGGAAATCTAAAGCGTTATACACGGTAGCTACAGAGTTGAAGCAGCAGTAGACAGGGCACCAGTACGTCATGGATTTGCTAACGACGATATTGCCACACTCAACTGGGTATCGCTTTCGGTGCATGATTGCCCCTTGGTATGTTGTACTACCACATTGCTGCTGATATTATTACTATTGCTGAGGCTCGTTCCTATTCGCTGTTGGGGCAGCTAAGTGCCCAGCAAAATGTACAAACCACACAAACCAGACACCGGTATATCGCAACCGGTGCAACCTCGTCCACGAAAAAAAACTAAAGGGTAGCTATTGACACTCACCAGGAGCTCTTGGGCAGGTACGCTGAGCTGCAAATCAGAGGTTCTTATATCCGTCAGGAACAAGCGCATCTCCACAAAGTTCTCCATGACGTCTTGGTGGCAGTCGTGAGACGCTCCCCACCGCACCGCGTTGACAGACTTCCACGCCTTGCCAACAGTGTCCTTCCAGAAGGCTCGGTTGCTGTAGCTTTGGCTGAGGAGTGACCGAAGCCCGCTGATGAGCCTGCTGGCAATCTTGGTCCGGATCCGGCCACCTGCAACGACGCGAGGTTTCGGGATGAGCAAAACGCAAAGAAATCAATAGATACATGAGAGAGCTGTGTACCTGTACATTGGATATACCTGGTATGTACAAGAAGAATTTCAACACTCTACAACCCTCACCGGGCCTTAACACCAGGTAAGTAGTATATATGCCGTCACACGGGTCGACATACAAATTGTATTGTTTGACATGTATATATACCTGTGTTGTTGAACATGTGGCTCATGCATTGGATTCCATGTGAACCCTTGTAGAAGTGCTTGAGGACCACCGTTCTGATTGCCTTCAGATTCGCAGCGCACGAATCGTACATGAAGGCCAGGCACAAATCCTGCGCGCACGTATTGGGACCGCGGTAAACAGCGGGCGAACAGTTAAATTCATTACTGTGCTATCAATCGGTATCAATCGGTAGACGCAGGCGGGCGATAAATCGTAACGCTGGTGTAAAAATACAACAAGGCACGGGAAACATGATACTAGCAAAAACAAGCCAGCATCCGCGATTGACATACAGCAGTGTTAATAAACCAGATAGCTGGACAACACGCTCACGTTTACCCCTTCAAGTACTCACCCGGTCGAGCCCCATTTTTTTTTCCAGGACATCGGTGACCTCTGCGGAGATGTTGTCGCCGTTCATGGACTTCTCGAGGAGATGCAAGTGCACGATATTCTGAACAACGGTCAGATCCTCGGTCATCATCCGGCACATGATACCGAAGCATTCCTGGATATTGGCGGAATATCACGAATAAGTCAGGGACAAGAACGTCGCGCAAGTTTTCATGTTTAGAAAGATATCTGGTAGTATAGCTGTCGTTCAATATTTAGAAGACACTCTTTTTTTTTACTCGTTGCAAATTAGGGACTCGCATCAACTCGAAATAAAAAAATCGGTGGCGAGGAAGTGCCACGGCGTGATGCTGCACAACCAAAAGAGTGGTTCCAACGTAGTACGGCTACAGTATAATTTGAGGGGCTCAGTGATGCTCGAGAGGGCAAGTGTTTCTGTGTGCCAGGCTAAGAGGTAGGAGATGCTGCATACTTTGTAAAATACTTCAACGCGGCATGCGCTAACAATTAGTTCGTAGAACCACGATTTCAGCCATGAACTGGCAACTACTGGTACTGGTGGACATTGAACGCTGAACGTGCTGTACAGAGCAACATAGAGCTATCGTAGCTTACATGTAAAACAAGCTGCACGTACCTGGTGGAAGATCGGAGAACCATCGAAGCACACGCTGTAGAACTGACCGCTCATCTCAGTCTTGATCCTGAGAATCTCTTCGCCATGGAGAAACGGGGTGTACTGGCGAAGGTGCGAGCTGTCCGTCATGTCCACACCCAACTCCGTCAACATACCGCGGATATCGTCCAACCTGGACACTGCCAGCCCTCCCGTCAGCCACTCTTGTAGCACCTGTTCGGCGAGGGGGTGGACAGTGGATAGCATGCTCAAATTAATGCAACGTTCGCCCAGTGCGTAACACCTAAAACAGCAAGAATTTGCTGTCCAGGTCCAGTAGTCTACGCTATACAGCTATACAGTCTCTACAGTCGACGGTAGTGAAAACTTCATGTGTAAGAGAGACATTGTGACGACATACGTATTAATATGTATAACATAAAAAAAACTTCTCGTATTTTTGCTGTATATAGGACACATCTTGCAGGTAAAAACTATCCGCACTGCTGCTGTGATAGATATCAAATGCGAGCTACGTACAACCTACAGAAAAGGCAAAATAATGGAAGCTATTTTACGACGATATTCACCTACTATTCATGCTGATGTATAGCACACAGCAGTAGTGAGAGCAGACAGCAGTATGCTGAGAGCAGACAGCAGTATGCTGAGAGCAGACAGCAGTATGCTCGCTGCTATTACAACGACTAAAACTACTCGTGCTGCTGCTGTGAATATATACCGGTATCTGGTTGCAGGGCTATATACATACCAGGTACTATTAATAGTACAGTAAAAGCAGTATGAACACGGTCCTAAAATGAGGCGCGCGAGCGAGAAGAAACACATACTCGCCTACTCGTGCTGCTGCTGTATGGTATATACGAGTAAACGGGTCGTACATGGTAGGTGGACAGACACAAGAGGGCCACACACAATTACAGTAGCCACGCACCATAGTCCGCTGCAGTTGAGTCGACTCCGCAGTTGTCGCCATGGGTTTCCCCTTCCCCCACTCCTGCAAGCGCTGCTTCCTCCCAGGGGCCTCGCCAGCCATGCGGGAGGGAAGTGAGCAACGGCAAGGAGACGTGCAAGTCCCACGTAGGGAAATCAGCTAGTCGTAAACCTGGCTCTAAAAATCAGCACGAGGGTAACCTGGCACTTTGGCTAGCGAGGAAGGCCGCCTTCCTCGCTAGCCACAGTGCCAGGTTACCCTCGTGCTGATTTTTAGAGCCAGGTTTACGACTAGCTGATTTCCCTACGTGGGACTTGCACGTCTCCTTGCCGTTGCTCACTTCCCTCCCGCGTGGCTCGCAAAACAGCTTGCCATGGGAAACCGTGAATCCCTCTTCAGGGAACTGACGCACGCGGTCCATCGCCGAGAAGTGTTTGACGTTGTTGTTGCCTCGAGCTCCCCTCGCACGTTTGCCTCCCATCTGGCTCTAGGGGCTCTCGCTCTCGGGTGCGTTCGGACAGATTCGCTTTCTGGCCTGCCGGCTGGGTTTGGGGAGGTTGGCTTGCAGGAACACGTCCAAAGCTTGGGGGCTGCTCTTGTCGACTGTCCAGCTGCGCAGCGTGCCTCTTCTGGCAGGAGTCGTGGCAGGTTCCATAATTACGGGAGAGGAGCCGCTGCCACCGCCAGCAGTGACAGAAGACGATGAAGACGATCCACCAATTCCTGTGGCATCGATTACTTCTGGTTGCGGCGCCGAGCTAGCTGGGCCGCCCTCTTTCGTAGGCATGATGCCGGGCGCGATAGTCGTGCCCCCAATCGAACTCCTTTGCTCTCTGCATTCTACACTCTACAGCTCTACAGCCTCCAGCCTTGCTGCCAGTGCCTACTGCCTGATAAGGGTTTGCCTCACGCGGCCCCGAACCCCGTTTTTACGGAGTTCGCATCTAACGGCGTTATTTTATTGCGCAAAAAATGACTTATTGCCTCTTTTCGAGCTCAGGGGCGCTGTCTTGCGCAAATAATCAGGGGCGCTGTCTTGCGCAAATAAGACACGTAAGGGACGAAACAGCGTCGAAGACAAGCCCCTTCTGAAAAAGGCCTCTAAGAAACTCTTTAAGACATGTCTTAGCCGCTAGCGCTTAGATCAGACCCGGGTGGGATCAGGTCCGGGTGGGAGCAAGGGTAAAGATGGTGCAAAAGTACGTGCAGTTCTAACAGCCCACAGCACGTATCATACGTGCAATTATACGGCTGGTGGAAAAACAGAGCCAGAACCAGGCCCGCACTTCCCGCTTGTACGATAGAGTTGTGCCCCGGCCTCAGAATTCTGGACCGGGTACCCGGCCCGGTTTTGAGGGATTCAGACTGGCCCGGCCCGGGTACCCGGCGGGTCGGAGGACCAAGGTACCCGGGTACCCGGGTACCCGGGTACCCGGGTACCCGGTGGGTCGGAGGACCCGGGTACCCGGGTACCCGGGGTATCATACCGTATTTACCCCCCCCCCGCTTGCTTTTACCGGCCTGGAAGCGGAAAGGTACTCAAACGACGTGGTAAGAAGGTAGGTGGGAGAAGAAGACTTGATTTTGTCTCTTACTGTACGATGAATCTTGACAAATAAACAGAAGGCAAGGGGGGTGGATATCTCTACTTTGTGGCAAAGTGAAAAGAACGTAGGTTAGACCGGGTTTTGTTTTCGTTGATACATGATACACGATACTGACCTGTGATACTACTGTCATACCCTTGTTGCCTATTGCGCTCGTCATCAGCAAAACCCTACGACTGCGAGTACGATTGCTCGAATTTCATGCGACAAATCCCGTCACCGACAGACAGCAGAGGAGAATATAATGTATATTGATGCGGGTACCCGGATACCCGGGTACCCGGGTACGCGGGGCACAGATACCCGGCGGGTCGCAGACTTGGACCGGTCCGGTTCCGGTCCCGGCCGGGCCGGGTACCCGCCACCGGGTACCCGGTTCTCGCCCAGCCGGGTTACAACTCTAGTTTGATGTCCTGGCTCATGGTATAGGAGGGCCGCCAGCGGCTGGTAAGAGTCGTGTGTGTGTTGTGTGTTGGGTATCTCGGTGTGCTGTGTGCTGTGTGCTGTGAGCTGTGAGCTGTGAGCGGTGAGCTGTGCGCAGCAAGTTTTCAGGGGCTCCGTATATCGTAGAACCGGGTACCCGGGTACCCGGGTACCCGGGTCACAGATACCCGCGGGTCGCAGACTTGGACCGGTCCGGTTCCGGTCCCGGCCGGGCCGGGTACCCGGCACCGGGTACCCGGTTCTCGCCCAGCCGGGGCACAACTCTATTGTACGAGTACATATTACTACTACAGTACAGGACACCTAATAAGAAACGGGAAAGCTGGCCCAGGCTGGATTTCTTGTTCGAGAGAGGGTGCCTTCTACACTATTTTCTATTTTCAGGATAACGACCCTCGAATTTCTTATTTTACTCTAAAGCTCAGCCTGGCTTTCATATTAGCCTGTTTCTTAATAGGTATCCTGTACTGCTGTATTGCAGTAAGCAGTACTGCACCTGTTGTACAGAGTAGCCACAGAGCAGAGCACTGCCAAGCAGCTCAGCAGCTATGTACGAGTACGTTGCACTTGCTGTATGCGAGCTTGTATTTCGCCTGCGAGTGTGATGCCAGCAAAGCGAGGAATACATAGCCCATGACCCAGATATGCTTGCTCTTTTTATCACGCTTGTAGGAAAACAAATACAAGCCCCGACAGCGATCGCCACTTTTCCATTCGGAATCGGGGTGCCAACAACGTGCGTACACATTCGTTGCCGAGCGATGCCTTTGAGCTCATGAGCGTCGACAGGCCAATACAGACTGCAATACTAAACAGCAAAGGTATCATATCCGTATCTACCACTACCAAGCAGCATACCCTAGATCTCTCCTGCACGAGTACCTTGTAGTCCTGCACACGTATACGTACATCTCCCATGATCCAGAGATGCGACTTTTTCATGTTTGCCCCTCAGGAAAACTAAGCCCCGAGAGCAATCTACACTACTCCATTTTAAATCGGAGAGCAGGAGGCTTGCGCACACAGCGGTTTTCGCAAGGTTGCAATGTGATGCCTTTGAGCTCTGATCGACGACAGCTGGCCAACTTGCTATCGAATCTGGTTCTGGTATGCAAACTGCAACAACCAGTAGGGTGACAGTCGACCAAATGGCCGACATACATAGCTCACCACGAAGGCGCGGTAGACGCCGAACAAGCCCACCCCGGCGGCAGCGTACATGGGGAAGTCCGAGTTGAGGAAGTCGTTGCCATTGCCAGAGCCCATCGTGTCGTGATGTCAACCTGGCAGAGAGTTAAATGCTTCTCAACTTCGGCCAGAGAGTGGTTGCTTCGCGCTTCATCAGGCCGCCGCGCGCCGCGGCTTCAAAAAAGGGTTTCCATATGGTTTTAAGGGCGTTTTTACATATAGGGGCCACTTTACCACAGTAGCGTCTCGGAGCGGAAGTTTGCGCCGCAGCTGCACAGCCAGGGCGCCTGTGACTACCACCGACCCCCACCGTCTTGCTGGAGTGTTCTGGGGGTGCAGCACAGCTCATGCACAGGTCTACAGTGCTAATTTTGACGCGGTGACCTGCAAAATTGCATCGCAACGATGGACGAATATGCGGAGTTCGCAAGCGACGACTTCGACGTCAAAGGATGGATCAACGCTACCGTTGCCGGCCACTTGGAGCTGGCGAAGGACAACGGAGGGGCAATTGGGAACGGGGTTACGGCCGGGGAGTCGCCCTCTCTGTCTTCCTCCACCTCTCACAGGCGAGATATATGCTTGCGTGCAAGAGATCACGTCGTACTCTGTATCATTGATCGACGTCTTTTGCCGTGTATATAGGTCGTCGAACGACTTGATATTATAGGACCGCCCTCTGGTATGAAACAGGACGTGTTGTTCTTGTTCCGTGTGTTATTTCTGGCGTCACGGGAGATGAACAGCGTCTTCTGGGGGCAGTGTGCCTGGGTTGCCGTACTGGAGTGTGGGGGCGTTGAGGGTTTGGTACGTTGCACACGTCGAACGTACCATGGACAGATAGATCATCTACAGATAGATCAGATAGATCATCTAAATACTGTAACCTGCCGTTCTGATGTTGATGTGCAGGATCTGTGCAGTACAGATCCCACCCAGGAAGCATGTCCTACGTACGTAGGTAGACCATGCAGAGTATGCTGCTGTACGGCTCCCACCCATCAACGTGATCTAGATCATGCAGATCAGGGGTTTATCTGCCCTAACAACATATCTAGATCATCTAAAATAGTGGGAATCGACGATCTGTCCGCAGTGTGGTAGGTTGTACGCGTAGCGTTGCGAACGTCGCCAGTATACCCAGTATACGTCTCCAGCAAAGTACCTCACAATCTGAGTACACCCGTACCGCTCAGAGTACGCCATGATGCGAAGTACTGCACAGCAATGCGTACACCATGCACAAAATACTGGTACTGGTGGTACTCTCCGTACTGCTGTCTGTGACGACCTTTGGACGGTTGATATGTTGATGCCGTCATTGAGATCTCTTGCGGCACAGGGCACTGCTTTCCTCGGTGTTGCGGGTGGTCGAGAGCTGCTGCACTGGAGTTTCCCCCTTGCCCGTGGCTACGTAGGGCATGTTGTTCCAGCATGGCTTAGCAGTGTAACCCCCCCCCCCCCCCCCCCCCCCCCCCCCCTCGATACGCCCCCCTCCCCCTCTACCGCCCCGATATTTGAGAAGAAACCTCAATACCCTCATCTACAATTATGTCGACGGTGTCATCCATGTACAAGAAAGTACGCAAAATCTACCGAAGTCCGCCCCACAAGCGGTTCATAGTACGATGCGGCTCACCTTCCATGCGACTCGCCGACTACCTCGCTGCGCTCCGGGCTTGGTGCTCGCGATGTCTGCCTGGTCGGCGAATACCCGACATGCCCCGTCCCGGCATTGTAGGAATGCGAGGGTCTATAGTCGTACGACTACGGCCATGCATGATAATGAGTACACCCCCCCCCCCCCCCCGGCGTGCTCCGTCTCGAAATGGATGCGTGGCCAATGGTCAAATAACTAAGGCAGGCAACAAATGAGTACGCCGCCGCCGCCGCTGTTACCACGATGTGATAGCAGCAGCAACTTAAGCCCCCCCCTGAGGTCTATGGTCATACGACTACGGCCATGCATGGTAATGATTATACACCCCTTTTCCCCCCTCCCTTGCTACCGCCTCCACAATTTTCCAGCGGCCTAGACGCACACCTGTCTACTGTTGCGACGAAGCTGCAGGCGGTGTCGACTAGCATCAACGCTGGGCTGGAGAAAAGCATGGTTGAGATCATGGTGTCTGTGCCTCGTGTGGTGACGGAGGTGGAGAGGGTGGAGGCGTCTATCAAGACCCTCCACGCCGAGCTGAGCAACCTTTCGGGCCAGGTGCGTGCGTCGGAGGTTTGGTGGGTGGTGGGTGGGGGAAGAGAGGGCGGGGAGAGGGGGTGGTAATGGTGGGGATGGGGGGGGTATGGTGGGGTGGTGTTGGTTGGTGTTAGTGGTGGTGGTGGAGGTGGTTATCGTAGCAGGGGGGGGGGGGGGGGGGGACTCGTTTGTTGCTTGCCTTGGTCATTTTACTATTGACCACGAACCCCTTTCGAGACGAAGTACCGTTCCTACTCCTAATCGGGCACGTCTTTGTGGTATTGGTTTTAGTGTTGCTTGTATGATTTGCTGTTGTTGTCGTTATTGTCAATGTTGTCTCACAGTGCATTCTCGTCGCCTTCATATACCTTGATCGTCCGTGGTCGCGAAGACAGATTCGTACAACTCAGTGTGGAAGAAAACAACCCAGCAATATATATATTAAAAAAAAAACGGAAAATAATAAAACGCAGATGCCGTGATGCGTGTACCACTCTGTCCCGAAATATAAGCACCGTCTATATACTAATATTTAGTACAAACATTCCTTATATTTCATACTTGTGTGCAGACTGGCACTGGTTTTCTTGTTCTCGTCTCCTATATAAATTTTTTTTTTTTGTTTTTTTTTGCGGGCAGCTGGAGGAGATCGACCACGGAGCGAACGCCCACGTGGAAACCCTAGCTCGGCTGGACCTGGTGAAGACACACATGGGAGACTGCCTGCACACGCTCACGGAGGCCGCGTCATGGAACGCGCTCGTTCGCGAGGTCAACGCTAGGTGAGTCTGGATGGAACTACTGGTTTTGGAGAAAACACGCCTCTGAAATTCATCCCAGGCTGTGTGTCATCATAGACTTACTTACTAATATCTGGCGCAGGGATCCCTCATCCCTGCACTCTCAGAGCTCCCACTTCGAACACCGCCTCCGTTCATTACTTGCTCCTCTCTTTGTTCCCTATACACTTTTTTAGTTGTCGAGAGGCTTCCTCTTTCAGTTTTGGGTTCGTGTGTGTGCCCAGACAGCACGGCAGCGCGGGCGAGCCCGGCGCCATCGCGGGTATGGGAGGGCGCCGGCCAGTAGAGGGGGGGTCAGAAGGAGCGTGGTCGTCTTTTTCGTGGCTAGGCGTGGCGTGTCCACCGAGACACGAGGGAAGCATGAAGGGCCTTTGTCTACGTTGCTGCTTGCTTATCAATCCAGTATGTCAGAGTTGTAAGGGTCGTTTATTTTTTTTAAAGAACATTCAAGCGGTGCTTATTTATCGGAACACATATTTTTTTCAGAGAGAGGACCAGGCGATTTGAACACCTCATGATGGAGCGGGCGAACGAGGGCCACGGTGAGCACCGGGCTTCATGCGAGGCGGGCCACGGGGCTCACTGGGCAGAGAGGCAGTAGAGCTCGACCCGGACCGAATCGATGGCGACGTGATCGCGGAGGGACGGGGAGCATCAAGGCTGACAAAACGCGAAAGACGTCAATTTTTTTTTTTTTTGCGGCGCAATGGGCGCCATGGGATTTTTTTTCTTTTTTTCGAGTACGAGTACGAGTACATACTTGCTCTTACTCGTACGTATGTACGTACGTACAAATGTGTACGTCTTCTTTCTCAGTTTTCCTGATTTACTGTTTTTCGTACTTCACAACTTGACGACCGAGCTGTGCTGTGCTTTCTCTTTCATACATACAAAGTGCGAAGTAATATATACCACCGTTCGTTGTTGTTGTACTACCACACATACTCACGAAGGCACAAATCGCACCCACCACAGCAGGCAGCGCAGCGCCGTGCTGTGAGCCGTGTTGCTGTGCTTTCTCTTTCGATCATACAGCCTCTTTGTTGTCCTGGAGCATGGAGCTAATGTGCATCCCGAGCATGACATTGTTTTGCATGCATGTCAAGTCCGCCGTTTCTTCCCTGTGCACCATGAACCTCTTGGCATTTTCAAGTCGGTGCTTTTGCTTGCACTATACATCATGGGCCTCTTCTGCCCCTTTCCTTGCGCGAGCGTAGCGGGCGGCGTCAGCCGCCCGCGGAGCGGAGCCCTTGTACTATTTAATAATACGGGGGACCATAGTAAGCAGGACCCGTCACATAGACAAAAACCTAGGTATTATAGTATTTTTACTAAGCATATAATAGTACCACACGTGTGATACGATGCGGCTTGGGGCCAACTTCGACAAAATGGTCGACATACAGAGTACTGTAGTACCTTTTTCCTTTGAATTAATTTTACTTTCTCGTTGTTGATACAGAACTACTATACGTAGTGCATTCCTCTTTTTGTTGCTCGTTGTTTCTTATTTTTCCGGCCCATGATTGATCAAATTTTATTTAAAACACATTTTTGAAGAAAATTCCGTGACAGAGTTCGCGAAGAAAATTCCGTGGAGGTAGTTCCGTGGAGAAAGTTCCGCCGTCGTGTAGATACTTCCGTGGAGAAACATCCTTAGAACAATTTCCGGGAAGATACTTCCGTGGAGAAACTTGAATTGCCGCGACAAAACTTCCCTGAAGGTAATGGGTGAAATACGGCCGCGAAGAAACTTCGGTGAAGATACTTCCATGAGGAAATTTCCGCGAAATATTCTTCCGTGAAGAAAATTCCCGGGAGAACCTTGCAGCGAAGACAAATGCTTGAAGAGAAATCCGTGTGTGAAAGATACTTCAAGAAGTTGTCCTGTCCGAACCTTCCATTAGTTCAACACTTCCACTAACCAAAAACTTGAAAAAATGCTTTTCTTATCTCTTCTTTTTTTTTTGGTCCGGAAGGTTCGGGCAGGACGACTTGAAGGGCGTGGCGGAGAGGCTGGAGGCGATGGTCGGCAGCATGGCCGTCCTAAAAGACATGCCGGAGGCGGAGGACCGTGCCGCGACTCTGATGGGCTTGCAGGAAAGGCTGGAGGATTTGCTGCAGCCCAAGCTGCTAGAGGTGGGTGGGTGGGTGGGTGGGTGGGTTGGTTGACTGGGGGGTAGGTGGGTGAGTGGGTTGGGCGAGGAAAGGGTCTGTGTGGTGTCCCCTTGTCTAGAGTGAAAGAATCACAACGTTAGTAGCCGGCGTATTGTCAGCTTAACCCTTAGGACTGGAGTCCCGTTTTGGAGACAAATTACTTAGAATTAGAGTGGTTTCTCCCCAAAACGGGACTGCAGTTCTAAAAAGGTTAATTGAAGCTTTTCCACCGATCGCCCATGATATGGGTGGGTGGGTGGAGTGAGGGGGGGAGGGGGGTGTGTGTGTCACGTACCCTTGTCTACCAGATGCGTAGGTGGTGGATGGGCGGTTGGATTGGGGAGAGGGGGTATATATATTATACGTATCCTTGTCTTTTGAGATGTGGGGGTTGGAGGGTCGGTAGCGTGGGGGGCGGTAGGGGGGGGAGGGGGGGGGGTGGGGGGTGGTTGAGTTCGACGTTTGAGTGTTGACGTCCTGTCGCATGTTTTGTTTACGCTGCCTCGCCGCTCACCGTACGCAGGTCCCGAAGAAGGACCGAACGGGGCCAATATCTCTGCCGGATGAATTTTGTTTTATACGGTCGGTTTCGTTGGATCCCCTCGATACTTTTTCTCCCCTTCTTCAAGGAATATATAATGCCATTATCTCTTCACCAAACCCTCTAATATCTCAATTGATCACATTAGTCATGCCATTGTTTCTATTTTTACCAACTATTTAATATCTCAAGTCTTGTTCACAAACCGCACGCAGGTCCTGAAGAAGGACCGCATGGGGGCGCTCGCCGAGTACGCCCTGATGTACCGACAGTTAGGCCGGACCGACGTGTTCAGGAGCGACTACTGCAAGACCAAGGCCGCCGCCGCCCACAAACGCTGGTTCGCCTCCGCGTCTTCGTCTTCCCCTTCCCCTTCCCAAGCTCGCGGAGGAGGGGTTTCGACCGGGGGGGGGACGGGGGACGGGCTCGCCAGGTGGCTGCCCTCCTTCCTCGAGTACTTGCAGGTACGACTGTGGGTTATTACGCCACGTTTTTTTTATTTGCGCCGCGTGTGAGTTACGCCGCGTATGGGTTATGCCGCGCATCAAAGGTACTATGACAGTATACCACATCACACCACAACACCACCTAAAAAAAAGGAAGTCGAAACCCTCCCCGTTTCTCCCCTGTTTTGACAGGATGTTTTTAATCACACGCCACGCGTATCTACTTTCTGCGATCTCGACAAAGTTATTTTGATGCTTACGTTTTCGAGCTGCGCGATAACAGCAGTTCGCGCCACCACGTTTGAAGCTCTCGTGTTAAGGCAGTATCAAGTCTTGGCGTGAGGCAGGGTATGTCCAACCCTAATCTCCGCATTGAAACCGTTTTTTTTTTTTTTTTTTTTAATAATAATATTTGCAAAAGTTGAGCCAAAACGTATAACAGTTTATAACATAAAGGATATTATATCTCTGTATTAGGTATTCCAAGGGCGTAAAAAAAAGAAGAGAAAACGACACCACACTCGTAGGAAGGTCAAAATGAAAAACAAACCGGATCGCTGTGATCACAGGACGAAATGAGCGAAAACCATTTTTTTTCGTTTTTTGTTCCTTTTTTTAACTTGGTTTTAGAGACCCCCCCTATTTTTTTTTCGCTGGTGGGGGGGGGGGGGGGGGGGAAATAAATAAAAAAAAAAGTTGACTTATTGTTTTCTGGGATCACAACGGCCCGGTTCTTCCCTCCAATATAGGGGGGGGGGGGTAGTGGGGTATCTGGGATTCAGATCAGCCCATACCCTTGGGTATTCGCATGTGCATATTACGGGGAACATTAGTAAATAGGACCTTCGGTACACACAAAAACCTATATATTTCCCTTTTTTTCCCCAACAATATGTGGTCCTATATACTATGGTCCCCTGAAAAAAATAGTTGGGTTTCCTCTGTTAAGGAGGGAGGCCCGTGACGCATATTTACCTGTTTTGACCTTAAAGTGTCACCTCTATCGTAGCACGCGCCTGCAGTAGCGTACTGCTTTACCTCGTATTAAGGATATTCCAGCGATATTGGGTATACTAATAGTCGGTAATAGTCAGTAATAGTCAGAAATAGGCAGTAATAGTAACAGTCAGAAATAGACAGTAATAGTCAGAAATCGTCAGTAATACTCAGTAATAGTCGGAAATAGTCAGAAATAGTCAGTAGTAGTAAGCAGTCAGAAATAATCAGTAATGGCCAGTAATTGTCAGAAATAGTCAGTACTAGGAAGCAGTCAGAAGTAGTCAGTACAGTCAGAAACTAGTCAGTAGTGGTGGTCAGAAATATGTTTTGGCCTAGAAGTGTCACCTCTACATATCGCGCGTGGCGTGTGGTCTGCCTGTTCATGCGTTCTGCCTGTCTCGCGCGTCATTCCGTTCATCTATTGGTTGTTTGCTTTGCCGTGTTTTTTTGTTTTGTTTTTTTTCATCGTCAATCCTAGGGCTCAATGATGGACGAGCGCAAGAGAACTTCCGACCTGTTCGGCTCGGACAACTCTCCCGCAGTGCTCTGTCAGCTGGTGGTCGTGGCTTTTCAGCCCCTTCTGGGCTCCTTTCAGGTGATTTTGTTTTTCGACGCGCGCTACGTACGATTTTGACAATTTTTGGGGTAGGTAAGAAAAAATGTCAAAACCTTAAAAAAAACTGCACTGCATGCGGCCCAAATGTTTTGAGACAAATCACTATTGTTGTGTCAGAGTCGGGTAATTATTTATTGCTATATTCACATTAATAGTTTATTCGACTCGGCATCGCATCATAATATCCCCGCTCCCCCCTATATTATGTATAGGTTGGGTTGGCGCCGGTTGGCAACGACACCGTAAAACATGCCGCTCACTACATGAGCTAGACCACCAGGCGTTTATTTTTTATTTTTTTTCGGCGGTCGATCACAGCTGGTGGTTAAGTTAGATCATGTGCGGGGTGGAGAACCTTTACTCCGCACAAGGGGAATGATAGTATACCGTAGTGTTTATGGTAAGGCACCCACGAGGCAGTTACATAGTACTCCCATTGCTGTCTCTGTTCGCCTCAAAAGCGGTTCTTAGTAGGATGCAGCTCACCCTTCATGCGACTCGCCGAACACCTCACGGCGCTTTGCGCTTGGTGCTAGCAATGTCTATCTGGTCGGTGAAAACCCGACATGCTCCGTCCCGGCGTTGTAGGAATGCGAGGGTCTGTGGTCATACGACTACGGCCATGCATTACATGAGTACACCTTACCGCACTGTATAGGCATGACTCTCTCCCCTACCGTGGCATTACTATTTCTCCTACCGCACTGTAGTGGTATGACATGAGTACCCCCCCCCCCCATACCGCACTGTATAGGCATGATTATATCCCCTACCGTGTCATTACTTTCTCCCCTACCGCACTGTAGTGGCATGACATGAGTACCCCCCCCCCCCCCCTTACCCCTCCCTCTGTGGCCATACGATTACAACCATGCACGACAGGGGTACACCCCCTCCCCCTACGAGCGATTCTTAGTAGGATGAAGCAGCTCACCCTTCATGCGACTCGCCGAACACCTCACGATGCTTGGTGCAAGCAATGTCTACCTGGTCGTTGAAAACCCAACGTGCTCCGTCCCGGCATTGTATATAGGGATGCGAAGGTCGAGGGTCATATGACTACGGTCATGCATGGCATGAGCACCCCTCCTCCCCTCCCCTCCCCTCCCCTCCCCTCCCCTCGGTTGGGATCGGGGGTTAGTGTTAGGGGTTTAGCTGGAGGTTAGGAGTGTGGGGTAAGAGTGGAGGTGTGGATGGAGGGGTGGGGCAATAGGTTAGGGGTGATGGTGGGGATGGGGGGGGGGTTAGGAGTGGGCGTCGGGTCGAGATGGGGGTGGAGTTGGCGGTGGGAGTAGGGGTGGAGGTGGAGGTGGATTGGGGGTTAGCATGGAGGTAGGGTGGCGTTGGGGGTTGGTGTGAGGGTAGGGGTGGGGGTGGGGGTGGCGGCGGGGATGGAGGTAGGGGTTGGGGGTAGGGGTTGGAGATTGGAAGTGGGAGTGGAGGTAAGGGTAGAGGTGGGTGAAGGTTAGGAAGGGGTTAGAGTTGGCGGTACGGGTTAGTTGTTTTGGTTGGGAGCAGGGGTGGGGGTGGGTACCGGTAGATGTTTGGGGGTGATCGTGGGTGTGTTTGGGTTATGTACTTGTTTGGGTATGTTCATAACATGTATGTGTGCGTGTGTATGTGTGTTTCATACATCATATCACGTGTACATGCGTGTTTGGGTGCACCGCTGGTGCATGTGGTGGGGTGTGTATTCCCATGATTCGCCTGTGTTCGACACAACCAGATAATACTTGCTTGTATTGGGTGCGGTCCGATTCGACATAAGGGATTAGAAAAGTTGTCGATTGGACGTTTCTAGTATTCCTAGGGTTCGGATAAGACATAGCACGACAAAAAAAACTTGGAACCCTGCTCCCGCTTGACCTGATCCCGCCCGAACTTGATCCCACCCGGGCCTGAGCCCTCAAAACTGACCCTGGAGAGTATAATTAGCCGCCGGCAGGGGCCACCAAATACTTTTGACCCCACGCCGAAAAACTCCGACCCCCACCCACTGTTTTTTTTGCTAGATATGGTGCTCAGGAACATGCCTACACCTCGCACAGATCAGATAGGTCATTTCCACTTCACGATCTAGATCTTTCAAGGCAGATGTATTCCCGATTTTGTATGATCTGTATGATCTGTATGATCTAGCTCTTGTTCCCGGGTGGGAGCCGTATATTCTGCATGGTCTTCGTACATAGCGCATGTTTCCTGGGGTTTGATCTGCACTATACTATGCAAATTCTGCACAACCTCTCATCGGACTGCAGGTGGGCAACTAGACGATCTAGATTATTTACTATTAGATCATGATCTTTCTGTCCGAGCATTCCTACAATTCGTCGTCTCTTCGAAACACTTGTAATCCGACCTCCGATTCGATTCGAACCAACCCCATCCGATTCGATGCGATGATAAAATGCAGCTCATTTTACGCTGGCTCTATTGTGCTGGCTCTATTATGCTGGTTCTATTATGCTGGCTTTATTGTGCTGGATATATTATGCTGACTCTATTGCGCTGGCTCTATTGTGCTGACTCCATTACTTCCGGCAGTTTCGGGCTCCATGAGCGGCGTCACCTGTCGCTGGAGCTGCAGCCGCTGCTGCAAACCCTGGCAGGCATTCCGACTGGAGAGGGAGAAGGGGATGAGGCGGCGGCGATGATGTTCACCCGCAAGATGGAAGAGGTGATGATGGTCTTCTGGCGTTATTGTTCTTGGTATGGTTCCTGTTCCTGTCCTTGTTCTCGTTTTGTATGTATGTGTATTGCTCTTGTTGGTGTTACGGGGGGGGCATAGTCAATAGGACAAAATGCTGTTATTAATAGTAAAAATGGTTAGTACATAGGACAAAATGCTGTTATTAATAGTAACAATGGTTAGTAAATAGGACAAAATGCTGTTATTAATAGTAAAAATGGTTACAGTAGTACATTGGACAAAATACTGTTATTAATAGTAAAAATGGTTAGTAAATACGTATAATAGGACAAAATATTGTTGGTAAAAATGGTTCAATATATACCAGTACCTGGTAGTTTTTTTGTGTGTACGGTAGGTCCTATTTACTACTGGTATTTACTATGGCCGGTCGCCCCGGTGGTCTAACCGGTAGCCACGAAGCCTTTTTGGCCGGATGTCGAGGGTTCGATTCTCCCCATGGAGTTTTTATTCTCAAATGACACCGACTGTCGAGAGCGCATATTATAGCGTGGGTAAGCAAAATTCGACGAGAGTTGACGAGGGAAGAAAGTGCAAGAACCGTAGTGGGGGAGGAGGGAGAAGAGCCCACTTTGGGACCCCGGATCTGAGTTACGACTAGGGAGGGAGAAAGACGGAAGTGCGAAGATAATAAATGGGATGGACAAAAAAAAAAAAATCGTCCCCCGTAATAGTGGTGTTGGTGGTCTGGTGATGTTTGTGGTGTTGGGGGGGGGGGGGGGGGTGGTGTTGTTAGTGGTGTTGGCGGTGGTGATTGTGGTGTTGGCGGGTGTTGGCGAGTGTTGCTGCTGTTGGTGATGTTGATGTCCGTGTTGGTGGTGCGGTGTTAATGGTGGTGGTGTTGGCGGTGCTGCTGCTGCTGCTGCTGCTGCTGCTGCTGCTGCTGCTGCTGCTGCTGCTGCTGCTGTTGTTGCAGCTGTTTTGTGTTTGATGCTTCGTACAAGTATTTTATACCGGTACCGTACCTTGTATATATTGTTGCCAGTATTCGGTACCTGGGATTTTGTTTTTCTTACTATTGATAATGTGATATTTTGATATTTTATCTTTATTAACAGCATAAGTTGATGTTTGATGTTTAGTATCAGATAGTGCGTCATCGATGTTTGATGCCTGGTACCCTTGTATTTGATGGTATAGACCTCGGACCAAATACTATTAATAGGCGCTTTCATTGTGTATCCCCTGCCTGGCAGCCCCCGAACCGGCCCCTAAGCTGCCCCCCCCCCCCATATATTTATAGGTTGGGTTGGCGTCGGTTGGCAACGACGCTGTAAAACACGCCACTCGCTGCGTGAGCTAGACAACCAGGGTGCCGTTTTTTTTTGTTATTTTTTTTTGGCGGTCACCAAAGCTGGCGGTCGAGTAGATCATTTGTGCGGGGTGGAGAACCTTTGTTCCGCACAAGGGGAATGGTCGTATCACGTAGTGTTAATATGGTAAGGCGTCCGCGAGGCAGTTACATAGTAAAACCCATTGCTGTCTCCGGAAGTGGCCACACCAGAAATTAAATTAACTCATTGAAGCTGTCGTCCATATGCAAGTCCGCCTCAGAGGCGGTTCTTAGCAGGATGCAGCTCACCCTCCATGCGACTCGCCCAATACCTCACGGCGTTTCGCGCTTGGTGCAAGCAATGTCTGCCTGGTTGGTGCAAACCCAACGCGCTCCGTCCCGGCATTGTAGGGATGCGAGGGTCTATGGTCATATGACTACGGCCGTGCACAACATGAGTACCCCCCCCCCCCTCCCTCCTTCCTTCTCCGTACCTCCCTCCCTCCCTCCCTACCTACCTCCCTACCTACCTCCCTCCCTACCTACCTCCCTACCTACCCCTCCCGATTTTCTCGGATGACTTAGGTAGCCGATGTGTCTACGAAGGGTTTCACGGTGGTTGGGCAGGCGGCGGGTCGATGCACGGAGCTGACGGCGGGGTACCAGGCGAGGGACCTCCTGAAAGAAGTGTCGGATGCTCTTTCTGCATTCTTGAAGGTGTGTTTACTTTTTCTCATGATTTTATATGATACGGTGTTTGGTATATACTTAGCGTACGATAAGTAACACCCTGGTACTTGTGTGTATCGAACGACGCCCTCTACTGTATCCCAATAACCCCATATACCCTCCTGCAACCCTCCGCTCCCCCTACCTCTCCACCGCCGTCGATATGTGTCGAAACCTCGCCCTCTCATGTACCGCAGGCTGTTCGAGATGCCGCGCAGAAGTCTCGCCGCCGCTCTTCGGGGAGGAGGGATGTTTCAGGGGGGGAGGGAGGGGACACCCGCACTCTTTCGCCTGCCAGCGGCGGTGGCGGCGGCGGAAGTCATGGCCAAGGTATGGCTCCATCCAACACACCAGTTATGCTAGTTCTCGTTTATATCATAGGTTCTCCGGAGATGTTTAAATAAAAATGTCGGTTTCAAGGGAAATTGGTCGTATATATCATAGGTTTCTCTGGAGATGCATATCTTCATAACGTCGTGTTCAAGAGAAGTGGTCGTATGATATATATCATAGGTTCTCCGGAGATGTATTAATTCAAAACGTCGGTTTCAAGGGAAGTGGTCGTATATATCATCGTAGGTTCTCCGGAGATGTATTAATTCAAGACGTCGTTTTCAAGATAAGTGGTCGCATGTATCATATAGGTTCTCCGGAGATGTATTAATTAAAAACGTCGGTTTCAAGAGAAGTGGACCGCCGCTTTCCTGGAGTAGTATGGGCGACTGTCGTCGGTTTTTCCAGAGGAGTATATACGATTCGATGCCCCGGAAAATATCAAACCATTTTTTGTTCTCCGTCGACCATCGGTTTTCCGAAGGTGTGTATAGATAGTCGGCCATAGGTTCTCCGGAGATCTGGTCAAGGTGGTAGTGGCGATACATAGCAGTGGTGGTGGTCACCAAGGTGAGATGCTATTACTATATAGTAGTACATCCCGGTACTTGATAGTATATATAGGCGTTTGTTGTGTCCCTCGTCGCCCGTACTCGATGGTGTTAGTAATTGTTTCTTGGTTGTTGACTGTGCGGGAGTCGGACGTAGGGATAGTAATAGTGTGATGAGCCAGCCAGCGTTTCTTGTTCTCCGGAGAAACGTTGGACTGTATTATATTTGTAGTCGATCCGGCCGCGAGTTGGCTTGGTGTCACGGCCTATTACGGAGGACCATAGTAAATAAGACCAAATGTTGTTACTAAAAACAGTCAAATATATAGGTTTTTGTATGCACCGTAGGTCCTATTTACTATGCACCCCCGTAATAGTTGTTTTCACGGGTTTTGTTTTCATTTTGTTGTCGCGCTGCTGCCGTTTTTTGTTGGGCCTTATCACTGCTCTTGCCCTCCCCCCTCCCCAGTGCTCCGTCTCGAAAGGGATGCGTGGTCAATGGTCAAATGACCAAGGCAAGCAACAAATGAGTACGCCCCCCTCCTCCCCCTCCCCACACAAATTGGTATATATGTGGTACGTGCAGGAGGGGTTTCCACTGAAGATGTCGATGTTTTTTCTCCTGCGGGGGGCGTGGATTTTGACTGGCAGTGCTTGGAGGGAGCGCTTGTGCTGCTTGGGGCCGCTGGCCGGTGTCAGCACTGCTTCGCCACCGTCGAAGAGGTACGCATAAGGTATACCGTTTTCTGGCTAAATGTTTTTATTTCCGCCACCGTCGAAGAGGTGCGTGCTTTTTCTTCATTTATGAGCACACCCCACCCACAACACACTCACCCCTCTCTCCCCCCCCCATCACCGCCCACGAATTCCCTATCCCCGTATTTTCGTGAGAACACTAACGCCTTCGTTAATTTATTCCACCGATCGCCCCCCCCTCCCCCCCCTATAAATATATGATATATTTATAGGTTGGGTTGGCGTCGGTTGGCAACGACGCTGTAAAACACGCCACTCGCTGCGTGAGCTAGACAACCAGGGTGCCGTTTTTTTTTGTTATTTTTTTTTGGCGGTCACCAAAGCTGGCGGTCGAGTAGATCATTTGTGCGGGGTGGAGAACCTTTGTTCCGCACAAGGGGAATGGTCGTATCACGTAGTGTTAATATGGTAAGGCGTCCGCGAGGCAGTTACATAGTAAAACCCATTGCTGTCTCCGGAAGTGGCCACACCAGAAATTAAATTAACTCATTGAAGCTGTCGTCCATATGCAAGTCCGCCTCAGAGGCGGTTCTTAGCAGGATGCAGCTCACCCTCCATGCGACTCGCCCAATACCTCACGGCGTTTCGCGCTTGGTGCAAGCAATGTCTGCCTGGTTGGTGAAAACCCAACGCGCTCCGTCCCGGCATTGTAGGGATGCGAGGGTCTATGGTCATATGACTACGGCCGTGCACAACATGAGTACCCCCCCCCCCCCCGCCCCCCCCCTCTTCGATAAACAAATAACGCCGTATGAACGGTGGGCTTTCCATACGATTTCTTGTTCCTTTCTTACATATACCGCCTGGTATGTTTTCCTTTTTTTTTTGTTCTAACAAATAGCGCCGTATAACCGGTATATTTCCCATTTTTGTTTCATGTTTTTTGTTCTCTATCAGGGGCTGGCGTCGGCTCTCTTGCGACAGAGGGGGGCTCTCTTTGCTCCATCCCCTCCCCGGTTCTCCTCCCTGGTCCTCCCCACCAACTCCTCTTCCTCCTCCGGAAGCGTTTCAGCGAATTCCGCCGCGAAAAAATCCGCCGCAAATCCCACCGCCGCTTCCGGAAGCGGACGAGGAGGAGCAGGCGGAGGAGGAGGAGGGGGAGGAGTTGCTGTCGGAAGTGGCGGCGTGATTCCCGGGGGGGTGCCAGGAGCTGCGGCAGAAGACTACAGCGTGACCGAGGAAGGAAGGGTGGCGGTTTTGAGGTCGGCGCTGGCTAGGGTTAGGCTTGAGGAAGACCGGACAGCGAGGGCGGAAGTCCGGGCCTGTCTGATGACGATCTCAGACCCCTCTTCTGCTATGCCGGTGAGTTTTGGTTTGGATTTTAGGTTTGGGTTTTGTTTTTCGGGTTTTCGAGTAGTTTTTCGGTGTTGGTTGCGGTTTTAGTTTTTGATTTCGGATTTGGTTGATGGATTTGGGTGATTATTAAAAAATAAATAAAAAAGTAACAGCTGTGAGATCGAGGGTTTCGTCGAAACTCATATTTGCTAGCTGAGTGGGATACTTCGGTCGCGCGTACTTACGGGTTTTATATGTTATCATGCCCTTAATATACATCCCGTATGAGGAGAACACAATCTGAGTTATATGGGGTACCTGGCGTTTATGTCGATTTTGGGGGTCATTTTTTATCTGAGTTTTATTTTTATTTTTTATTCGGATTTGGTTGACTTAAAGAGGATCGGACGGCAAGGGCGGTATTCAGGGCCAGCCTGATGGCGACCTCAGACCCCTCCTCTTTCGATGCCGGTGGGTTTTGTTTGGATTTTGGGTTTCGGAACATGTTTTCGGTATTAGTTTTAGTTTTTGATTCGGATTTAGTTTTGGACTAGGATTAGGATTCTCGGTTTTGATGTTTTGATGTAAATTCTGGTGATCGGTTTTGGGTTTGATTTTCTTTTTGGGTAATTGGGGAGGATAAGACTACGAGGGCGGAGGTCAGGGCGTCAGGGCCAGCTTGATGGTAGCATCTCCAACGCTTCTGCTACGATGCCGATGAGGTTGGGTTTGGGTTCGAGATTCGTTTTTGGTGTTGGGTCAGGATTCGGATTAGGATTCGGTTTTGGTGCTGTTTCTTGGTGGTCGGTTTCGGTCCCAGGTTCGAGTTCGGTTTCAACATCGGTTTCGATATTGGTTTCGGTTTCGGGTTGGATTCGGTTTCGGATTTTGATTCGGTTTTGACGTCGATTTCGGGGGTCATTTTCCGATTGGTAGCGGTTTCGGTTTTCGGAGTACAGCCTACAAGCCACTGACACAATACCCCCTCGCCCCCTCCCCTTTCGTGTTGATGTTATCGGCCATTCCATGGCTGCCATCACCATCAATGTCATCATCATCATCATCATCGCAACCAACACCAACACCAACACCAACACCAACACCCACCCCACCACCCACCCCGACACCCACCCCCACTACCATCACCACCACCACTACCACTCACCGAGACCACCACCACCCACCACCACCACCTACACCACCACCCACTACCACCCG
>MEHQ01002799.1:350682-373565 GCA_008828725.1 Saccharina japonica
CCTCCTACGCCCCCGATAAACAGTAGTGCTTCATTTTTTAGAGCGTCCCCCACAAAGCGAGCACGGCGTTCATATTCTTATACTGGCTAATTTCTTGTTCGTGGGCTGCTATACTGTACCGGTACGTATGCAGGGAGTGCGGGGCCGCGCTGGACCTACACGAATCCGAACTGATCTTATTGGAAACCCTGTCGGGCGCGAAACCTCCTGAAGAGGGGGACCACGACCACGCTCCCTTCCACGACGACGACCACAACGATAATGATCATGACGACGATGATGGGAGAGATGGAGGGGGGGGCGGCGGGGGGGGAGGGGGGGGGGGGGGGGGGGGGGGGGTGGGGGGGGGGGGGGGGGGGGGGGGGGGGGGGGGAGGGGTTGGGCAAGCGAAAGAGGGCAGAGGAGAGAGGGGGAGAAAGGTTTCACGTGCTGTTTTTTTTTTGTGTTGTTTTCCCTTTAGTTTTGACACGGGGCATCCCCCCCCCCCCCATCCGCTCTCCGTCTCCCCATTGCAGATACTATCCTTACCACGACTAAGCGAACGAGGGGTGAAGCACCTCGAGGCCGACCTCAAGTACCTGAGCAACGTGTTCCATGCTCTAGATCTGGGGGCACCCCCAGCCCTGGAGCACGTCAGCATGCTGGCGTCCTTGGGCAGGGAGGAGGCTGCTAGCCATCTGGCGCAGGAGACATCGGCTGGTGAGTGCACCAAAGGCATCCAGAGGCATGCATGTCACGGGGATCGGGGCTTAGTTTACTTAATTTCACCCTTTGTTTACGGCAAACAAAAAAAACGGATCCTACACTAATACGTGCTTCCTAGTTATCGAGGATAACCGGGGGGCGGTTGAGTGGGCAAATTACCCGGTGACCACCGTCAAGTTCGAAGCACATCCACAAGGTCGCCGCTGCCACCTCTCGCCCTCACCCACCCCCCAAAAAAAAACCGTCCCCCTTGGAATTGCCCCCTGAAAAATCTTCTCCAGGGAAACCATTCCCACTTTTTTTTATTCTCGAAACATACCGTTTCTCGAAAAGCTGTTTCCCGAAAAATTCGTTTCCCATCTGACCCACGGTGTCATGCCGAACCTCTCCCTGCCCTGCCCTGCCCTGTCCTGCCCTGCCCTGCCCCTCTCCCTACCCCCCCTCCCCCACTGCCATCCCGCTACGACGTGCCTCGCAATACCGTTACAGGCTATGGACCCGCGGGAAACATCTTGGCAAAGCTTGAGCGGCGCCTAGCACAAGCGCGAGGCATCGCGCTCCCGTAGCCCGCTGTGTGTGAAGTACCAGTACGTAGGCGTTTCGCGAAACGGTCATGTCTCCATAATAAAAAAATGGCATGTTTGGCCTTACCGACCGTCAACGAGTAGTGCAAAACTACTATTAATACCAGGTGTCTGTGTATGTAGTGAGAGCGCGCAGCAGTATGCTCGTCCGAGCATAAGGACCATGCTTGCTGCTTGCGCACGAATCCTTGCTGTACGAGTATAAGGGTCATGCGGGGCTGTGCACGGCTCCCCCTCCTCGCGTCGCGGTTCCGACTGCAAAATCTTCCACACGCCGCACAGATGATGGTCTACCTGTCTACAGATAGATGATCTAGATCATCTAGTTCCTCACCTGCCGCTGTGAGAGGTGGTGCAGGATCTACGTATGATATTACACAGATCCAACCCAGGAAATATGTGCTAGATGGTGCAGATTATCCGGGTCCCCTCCGGGCTATATGAGCTACTGTAGATCATATCATACAATACCGGGAATAGATCTGCCTTGCTTGACACATCTAGACCATGAAGTTGAAATGATCTATCTGATCTGTGCGTTAGAGGTGTGCAACAGTTGTCATCCCCCAACCAAGTAGTGGCCGTTGCTGCTGTAACTGTCATTTTTGTTTGTCGTTCGTTTCCCCCCCTCTGATTGGTCAATAACTCCCAAAAGGGCTTTGTAACGTTCTCGTAGCCCCTTTTCAGCCGCGCCCAGGCAATTTTGGGGGGGACAAACGACGTGGAATTGTTGTACGTAGGTTTGAATCGTTTTTGCAGCAGGGAAAGGTTTTGGCAAACAAACTAAAAAAGGATCCAAGCTTTTCGAACGTTTTGCTTTTGAAGTTTTTCGCTTTTGTTTTTAAAGTTTTTGTCGGGTTTTTTTTTCGTGTGGTTGGGGTATATGATATATGATATGAGAGTCGCGTCGGTTTCGGGAGCGGCCGGTGGACTTGCGAGGAAATCCGTACGTAGGACTTTTTTTTCCTTCACTTTTGTTTGTTTGTGGAGGCAATCATGTACTCCTACACCGCACGCAGTAGTACTATTAGTGGTATACCTGGTATAGCGTAGTGGGGGGGGGGGCGCTCTGTGACCCCGGATCTGAACTGCAAAAGGGAGGGAGCTGGAAAAGGAGGGCGAAGACAATTTATTGATGGGATGGGGAAAAATTAATAGGATACCTGGTACCTGGTATTGGTACTGCTGTGCTTCGGGGGACACTTACCCTTTACGGAAGCAAGTTATTCAGGAGTCTGCCACGGTAAAGGGGGTACAGTCTGTACCTACTGCGCCTGCTGTACCTTGTTCCTTACTGTACCTACTGCACCTACTATACCTTACTTGTACCTACTACTGTATAATGTATTGGGTTCCCTGGCACGAAGAGCTCTCTACCTCTTCTCTGACAAATGCCGACTCTGAGAAAAATCAGGAGTGAGCACCCCGATCGCGTAGTTAGCGTCAAGAGTTGGCCTAGGGGTAGATCCAGTATATATTAATAGTCTAACGAATAATTTTGAAGACACAACAAACGGAAGTGCAAAGATGTCGGGTATGCTACAGGACAGGTACAGTAGCAGTAGCAGTAGATACTCAGTTGAAGCACCGCCAACCAGACACCTTTCGGCTTAAATCTACCCCCCCCCGCTTCGCAAGCAATGTCTGCCTGGTTGATGAAAACCCAATGTGCTCCGTCCCGGCATTGTAGGGTTGCGAGGGTCTATGGTCATACTACTACGGCCGTGCACGACATGAGTACACCCCCAGGAATGCAACGGTCTATGGTCATACGACTACGGCCATGCATGAAAATGAAGTGCACCCCCTTCGTCTCACGACACTACCCACGACATGCCACGGTAGCGGGATTATATATTTAAAAATTAAATTTAAAATGCGTGCGATAATTGGATGGCGCGTGCTATCATACGAGTTGTATATTAACCTCTTGAAGGGATGTAAGTGGGTGGCTCCCCTGGTGTCATATTACTGGCGGCAACACGACGATTCTGTCGTACCGTACCGTTCCAATATTGATATTGATGATTTGATGCCTTGGTTTTGATTCGTTTTTACTTTCTACGGCGCTTGTTACGTAAATGCCTCACGCTGCTACGACACCTGAAACTGTTAATAACAGGATCGCCCAGTAATTGCTTGTTGTCGTGGTTGTGTGTGTAACTTCGTCCCCCTCCTTGGTGGCTGGTAACGCTCCTTGGTGGCTACTGGCCCAGCTCGTGTACTGCTGCTGCTGCTGCTGTACATCGGGTAGCGACGTGATGACCTCTTTTCCGTCCTTTCTATTGGTCTAAAACCCGCCGCCAAAACAATCCAACAAAAAACGTACCAGATTGTCCGAAAATGTAAGGAGCATTTTTGTAACAATACCTATAGTAAAAGGATCCTTATATTTAGGACAAAATGATACAAAAAACTACTCGCTTTGTTTGGCATATCGATTTCGTTTTCTCAGTCAATATTGCTGCACTGGCTGTTCAAACTTTGCCAGACATCGCACATGCAGCTTTCCCCTGAGATGTGGGTGCGGTTTCTCGCAATAGTGATCCAGTCAAGCTCACAACGAGAAATGGCGAGGACAAATCGGCACACCAACACCCAAAAAAGAAGCAACGAAAAACGAAAACGGCTATGAGGGTGTTCCACAATTTGTAGCGGCGTTCTCCCGATTGTAGGAATTTTCGTTTCGAAAACCCGAACAAAAAAACGAACCAAACTGCAAGCCACTGCCGTTGCTGCCACACGCGTAGTGGATATACACGGGCTGAACAGCTGGCCGAGGAGCGTCCGCTATGATGCCTGCGAGAGAGGTGAGCCAGCACTCCGCTGCCCTCGGTGTCCCGACGGGTGCCTTCTCTCGTCGTGTCTGCACTCCCACATGTCGGCAGTTTTTTTCTGCGGAGCGCGCGCTGACTATTTTTGTTCTTCGCTACACCGAGTACCTGTGGGTATGATACGAGTGTGCTTGCTGCTGTTGTACCCGCGTACAGAGCAACGATGCTCGCTTTGCTTTACAGCCACGGTACCGCATCACCCGGGCAATAAGATAACACACACCCTCGGACGAGCTTCGAGGCTGCTGCTCTCGACAAAGCGGAGAGAGAGGTTGTGAAGCGCCGAGCGATGCGTCTGTCGGTCTGTTTGTTCGGCCATGGAAAAAGAAATATGTCGTCGAGATCTTTCCAAAGCCACCATGCGTTTTCACTGCTCGCTTGCTGTGTGTGCCCGCTCACTTGCTTTGGAAAAACTAGACTCGGAAATTCGTCCCACCCAAGCAAGGCGGGGAGAGGGGGGGGGGGGGTTATCTTGCGTATCTACGGTCTACGGTGTGATACTACGAGTAAAGGAGTATAACGTCTTGCAGTTTGCTGTGTGGTGTGCGGAACGGTACTGTTGCTGCTGCTTGTACAACAAGCTGATGGTCGAACTTCGAAGATGAAATTCAGTTCATCATTGGCGCTTTCGCAACCATTTATTTGGAAATATGTACGCACCACCAGCATAAGATATATGCACTGGGCGTCCGGAAAGTATTTTTTCGACAACTAACTACGTATAAAACTAAAATAGTCAGAATGGAAAAACAATCGGAGACTGTGATCGCTGCACGATTTAGAACAACACAAGTTTTTTTTTTTCTGAAAATTTCCAAGAAAAATCACTCGGTTTTAAAGACCCCCCCCCCCCCGATCAACGATCACAGCAGTGCTCCGATTGTTTTTCCATTCTGACCATTTTAGATAGTTACTGTAGGTGTCGAAAATATACTTTTCGGGACGCCCACGCGTAGAGTGTGGCATCTATCTGTCTGTGTAGCTGAGCCTGCAGGGCATTTCTTTGCAGACGCTACTCGTAGATTTTGTGGAATCCGAGTTGTTTTCGTCGAGAAAGCCCCGATCCATGCCGATTGCTGCGCCCGAGAAAAGGGTTACGTATACCACCAGAGAGAGGCTGATTCTGTGTCGAGATCGAATATCTATCGTCGCGTAAACTGATCACTGAAAAGCGTCGACCGATGCA
Source organism: Saccharina japonica (assembly GCA_008828725.1). Lineage (NCBI taxonomy): Eukaryota > Phaeophyceae > Laminariales > Laminariaceae > Saccharina > Saccharina japonica. Next base: position 355,992 of record MEHQ01002799.1, read on the forward strand.
TTGACGATTGACAACGTGAAATAAAGGTTGCGCCGCGTGACAAAAAAGTAACAAAAAAAATGCTCTAAAAACGAAATGCGTTCTCCCGTTTTTCCCACAGCGGCGGTGCGAGAGCATGTTCAGCCGTACCTGGTATATATCCTGACTACGTAGTACTAGTTTGGGAGCACAATTTTACAACAATTCCAGTCTTTCCATTAGCATCGGCCTGAAAACTGAAAACCCCTTCTTCGATTCCTGTTGATCGTTCTCAGAGTATGAGTGCAACAGAGGAAGATTCGGAGACAAGCAAGACAGCAGCGCCCATGGTGCCGACGGGAACCGCTCCGTGCAACAGTCCTGGCTCCGTCTGCAAGGCCTGCAACGAAGCCGTGGCGGGCAGGTTGGCGGCCTGCTGTCGCGCTTGCGGGTGCCTCTTCCACCACCTGTGCGCCGGGTACGATGTCGAGAACAGACCCCCACCTGACTGGGTTTGTGCGGACTGCCCCGGCGGGGCTAGAGGCGCCGGAAACGACATCGTGCACGCGTTCTTTGCGGGAAAGGGAACAATCGTGCAAGGGGGCGGGATATGGTGTGTGCGTTGCCTTCGCAGAACATCGCCTGGCGCGGCCACAGCGACGGCGAGCAAGCGCTGCAGCCAGTGCTGCATGAAGGTCCACGGCGCCTGCCTGGACCAGGGCCCCCGTTCCTCAGACGGAAAATGGAACTGTGACGAGTGCCAGCGCAGGCGGGACGGGGTGGCTCGCGATGGACCCGTCTGGGCGCGCTTGCGGGAGGCGGCAGAGGCGGGGAGGCGAGAGGTGGAGGTGGCGAGGACGGCGAACGCGCCGAAGGTGGCCAACGTGGCGGAGGCCGCAGCGACGGCGGCGGGAAGCTCCTTCCCCAAGGCTTGCCGCGCACCGTCGGAGGCTGTTGGAGTAACCTCCACCCCCATCCCCGCCTCCACCTCCACCGCCAGCACTACCGTCACCGCGGCCACTACTAAGAATCCACGCAGGAGGCGTATCATCATTGAGAGCGACGAGGATGATGATGACATGTCTATGGAGGCGTTTTTACCGCAAGAAAGTGGGAAAGAGAGAGTAGACGAAGGAAAGGTGAGGCTTGCGGCGAGGCCGCTTGGCCCTGCGCTGGAAGAGGGAGGGAGGCGTAAGAAGGTGATGTCTTCTTGTCTTCAGCCCCCTCTTCTTATGCCCACTTCCCTCTCTGGAACCGTGCCCGTGAGCGGCGGAAGGTATGAGGCTGTGAACAACCACGCCGTTGTCGGCCAGGGCGGTGCCGTGACGCCGCAGCCGTATCGCGCGGGAATCACTCCCCCCGCTGTCGCCGCCCCCGACACGGTTCCTGCGAATGCCTCGGGCTGCAAGCCCTTCTCCACGACCGGCATGGTCCATCAGCAGAAGGCCAACGGTACTGCAACTGCTACCATTTCCACCGCCGCCGCCGCCGTTGGTGTTGGTGGTGGTGGGTTTGGTGCTGATGTTGGTGTGGGTGTCGGTTGTGGTGTCGGTGGCGTTTGTGGCGCTGGGGTTAATCCTGCTGGTGCTTCTGGGGTTGCTACTGCTGGGACTGCAGCTTCTGGTGCTACTGGTGCTGTGGTGTTTGGTGGTGGTGGTGTTGCGGCTGCTGGTGCTGCTGGTGCAGCCGCTTGCGTTGGTACTGGTGCTGCTAGTGCTGGTGCTGGTGGTACTACTAGTGGTTCTGCGGCTACGGTAGTAACTGCACCGGTGAGATCGTCGTCGTCATCATCACTGGCTAAGGGTGGAAGGAGGAAGAAGCGTAAGACACCGTGTCAGGCCTGCGATAAACCAGTCAGAGCGAAGACCGGAAAGGTGTGTGGCCGTTGCCAGAAGTGGTGGCATGACACCGACACCGATCTCTGCGCCCGATCTAACGGTTGCCCTGGTTCCGGGGAATGGGTAGGCACCTGGAAGTGCCGAGCGTGCCTCGTTCTATGGGAAAAGGAGATTAAGGATCGCGCGGCGAAGGTGGTAGTGGCCTGGAGAAAGCACGAAGAGAACAGAGAGAGGACCGCCGCCACTCGCGAGGCAGCGCGGGCGGCAGCGGTGGCGGAGAGCATGGCCGCCAGGAAGCACGGGTTCGCGGTGGGGACTGTCGCCTTGGTGAGTTGGGCTTGGGGGGGGGGCACCAGGCGGGCGGACTGGCGGGCGGGTGGACGTGAGGGGAGGAGGGTTTTGTAAGTGGGTGTAAGGCGTTGCTTTCTTTTCCCTTGCTTTTCGCCCCGCGATGTTTAGGATACACACCAGGTACTTTGTATACCAGATAGGGATACTTATTCTTGACCGTGTGCACGCCAGCCACAACGCAACATACCGGTTATACGAACCCCAACCCAAAACTCCGGCGTGCACACAGAAATTCAAAAGTTGAACACCCAATCACTCAAATATCCCGAAACCGTACTGCTTGTATACTTTCAGCCCTGTTCCTACCCTAAAACAAACCTTGTCCCCAAAATCCCAGCCAGCAAAACACTGTACCCATATACCAAAACATTGCTGTTGTTGAAAACAGGATCGTTTCAACGGTAAAACACGGTGAACCCCGGCCAACACATATTTTAATATATTGCTTACAGTAGTATTTGTTTCATAGTGAAAAAACAAATCCCAGCCAAAAAAAATATATTGTTTTGTCGGAACAACAAAAATCCCGGCCAAAAACAAACGAATTGTTTTGTCGAAACAAGGGCCGTTCCATCGTTTTTTGTGTCTTCTCGTTTTCAAGTATTCATCCTGTATACTTAATCTCTGTGCCATAAGTCTGCGTGGTTTTGGGTGTTTGATGGTTTGGGTATAACGCGGTTGACGATTATGCTGTAGGTGGGTTCGTTAGGAAGATAAAACGCAGAGCAAGCTGATGAAAAAAAAAACAGACTTGGTTTTCAATACTAAATTAATGTAAAAATATACCCCATTTTGGCACTTTTCTTTTTCCCCGACACTTTCCCCCCCCTTTTCTTTCCCCTGGGAAAAGGGCGAAGTAAGGCCATTTTTGGGGCGATTTTTTTTGCGGCCGTTCGGTCACATGATTTAAGCACGAGCTGTAAAAAACAAAAAATGCATTTAACTAAAAAAAGTCGAAGAATTCAACAAAAACGTCGAAAAACAGATCGGACACCGTTAAGGACCCGCACAAACATAACATAATATAACCACGCAGACTTATGGGACAGAGGAAGCAGATATGTGTTATTTTCCCACTAACCCCCCCCCTCTCTGCCACTCTGTCAGGATATGCAAGGACCGTGTATTTATTGATATGAATACCCCCAAACGTTTCTTACATTGACGGACATGATGGTACCAGGTGATCGTACATGCTACTGGTATACCCTGCGACCTCTTGTGGGAATAATCGCTCGTATATATACACCGCCCGCCTACGTAGATTGTTTTCGTTACCCGTCTCATCTATTATTGTTTGCCCTATAACTACTTCTCCAGCTCCCTCCCAATCGTACCCCAGATACAACCTCACATAGCGGGCACTCCTCCCCCCTCCCCGTCCTGGTGCATGCCTTCATGTTTGCCTTCGCTTGTGTCGCGGGAAGAATTCAGCATCTCGTTTCCTTATCGACTCTCGTTAAATGGTGCATACACACGCTATTTTGGCGCTTTCTGCAGTCAGGGTTTGCACATGAAAAACGCCACCCTAGGGGGGGGGGGTCGAACTCGCGAAATCGGTTTGGGTAGTTGCGAGGTTTTAACCGCTATTATGGGGGACCACAGTAAATAGGATCTACGGTACACACAAAAAAATGTTTATTCGTCTGTACCACTCTGTCCAGGAATATTAGCTACATCAGGGCTTTGGGGGTAATATCTTCCGCTTCAGGATCGTAATAAGGTTTTTTTTTTTTTTAACTGTGTCCGCCATGAGTTAGAGCAGCTGGGAAGCCCAAAGACGACAAGATAGACCAACATGTCTACCTCACACCTGTCGACATCAGCAAGGCACACGGAGGCCGCCTGACGTCCGATAGTGCTGTGCCAAGGCACATTGATATTTTCGATTTTTGTTTGGGGACTGGATTCGGAAGTTTCTCCCCGAACCAAAACGACACAATGGTATTTACTAACAATATTTGGTCCTATTTATAGTATTTATACTATGGTCCCCCGTAATAGACCACCGGGGGGGGTTACAGTGTGAATGCGCGTGTTGTTTTGTTGTAAAAAAGTGTGTTTTTTCTATCGGACCGGTGTCTGTGAATGTAGACAAGGCACAAGCACTTGCTCATACTGCGGTGTGTCGCTGACGTCCCTCCCCCTCCTCTCCCTCCTCCTCCTGTTTGTGCCGTCCCTTCTTCTTCCGTTCTCGTGCCTTTTTTTGTGCTCTTGTTTTTTTCACGTCCATGGTATATGCACGTGTGTACGCGTATGTGTCCATGATTTGTGTGTGTATGTCTCTCTGTGCGTGTTTTGTTTTTTGTTTCGCTTGCTTATTGCGCCAGCCAACGATCGAGTTCCCCCCCGCGGGCATCCTCCCGTTTTTGAGCGTGGAGGCCATCGAAGACACGGGGTTCCGCCTTGCCAGGATATCCAGGGAGGACTGCAGCTTCATGGGGCCGGCCTGCGTGAGCGCCAAGGTAAGGCCTTATGAACCCCCCCTTATTAATGTTTTGTAGAGCTATCACTTGCCTGGACTTGACGGCTATACATATACTTCGTATATATATATATGGTATATAGTTTATTAGTTGGGTGGCGAAGTAAGCCAACTAGCCGACTATTAATAGCACTTTACGGCTTGTTATTAGTTGGGTGGCGAAGTAAGCCAACTACGTGTAACTGACTAATACTTTACTGCTAGTTAATAGTGGGGCGGCGAAGTAAGCCAAGTATCTGACTATTTATTTACGGCTGGTTATTAGTTGGGTGGCGAAGTAAGCCAACTAACTGACTAACACTTCACATATGTACGTATAGTTTATTAGGTTGGTGGCGAAGTAAGACGACTAACCGACTTTATTAGTTTTGACTACAGTACTAAAATAATAGTGCGAGCCACAAGCGCGCCAGTAGGATGCAAAGACGTAGAAAAACTCCGCAAATTACCGCGCGCAAGTGAAGTGTAATACCTAGCCAACTAGTGACTTAGTCGGCAACTTGTCGTAGTCAGCCGACTCTGCGCGGCGTGTTCACCTTTAATAATCAAGGTAGATAATCTGGGAGTACCCGGGTACCTAGCCGAGTATGACCCAAACAATAAAGTTTGATATCCAGGTAGCCCATACTAGATACCCTGCTAAATGTATACTAGTAATAGTATGCCCTTGTCACCGCTCTACATAGGTCGTTGACAAAAATTACCACCCGCTTGGCTTTGAACGGATAGGACGACCTTTCTGTTACCGTACGATCTGTACATGGTACGTAGTATTTTTTTTTGTATCTCCCGACGGGTGGGTAAAAAGAAAGCTTAAGCTCGCCACACCTTTGTTATGCGGACGTGCGACGCGCAATGTTTGTTGCCAAGGGTACGGCGCAGCTTGGAACTCCACCTTGCCCTTGTCGGCAAATATGTTGTTGTCGTTAGTAGGAGACCGCGGTTGGACCCCTCGACTGACCGCCCTGATACACTAAAAACAGTATAATAAGGCCTTGACGCACCCAAAGGTGCTACGTATTCTTACGGAGGACCATGGTAATCAGGACCCACCACATACGCTAAAACGTATACCAGGTGTGTAACGGTACTTTTACTACTAGTATTTGGTCTTGATTACTACGTACCCCTGTAATAGTAGGAGGCCGCGGTTTGACTCCTTGACTGACCGCCCTCACACACTAAAAACAGTATAGTATGGCCTTGACGCACCCAAAGGTGCTATGTTTACGGGGGGAGCATAGTAATCAGGACCCATCACATACACAAAAACCTACATATAACAGTGTTTTTACTAAGCATATTTGGTTCTGATTACCATGGTCCTCCGTAATGGTAGGAGACCGCGGTTGGATCCCTTGATCTACTCGTACCGTTCTCACGCACTTTTTTTTTTTTTTTTTTCCATCTCATTAATTATCTTCGCACTTCCGTCTTTCTCCCTCCCTAGTCGTAACTCAGATCCGGGGTCACAAAGTAGGCTCCTCTCCCTCCTCCCCCACTACGTTTCTTGCCTTGGTTTTTATCGCGAGAAGATTTCAGCACTTTCTTCCCTCGTCAACTTTCGTCGAATTTTGCTAAAAACAGTATACTATGGCCTTGACGCACCCAAAGGTGTTTTTATGATGGGGGAGCATAGTAATCCGGACCCATTACGTACACAAAAACCTACATATTGCGGTATTTTTACTAAGCATATTTGGTCCTGATTACTATGTTCCCCCGTAATGATAGGAGACCTCTTGGCTGACCGCCCTCATACACTAAAAACAGTATAATAGTGCCACAAGAGATGCTGACGCGCGATCAAATATACCATTATTAGTAGGAGACCGTAGTTTGGCCCCTGAATCGCGGCTCCCATACACTACAAACAGCATAATAAGATAATACGGGCCTTGACGCACCCAAATATGCTATTACGGGGGGCTATAGTAAATACTAGTAAATAGAACCAAATATGCTTAGTAAAAATAGGTAAATATATAGGTTTATGTTTGTACAGTGTATAGGTCCTATTTACTATGGTCCCCTCAATAATACGTAGTAGTCCAATGGAATCCGACGCAAGTCGACGAGGGAAGAGAGTGCTGAAATCTTCTCGCGATAAAAAAATGCAAGGCAAGTACCGTAGTGGGGAGGGGGGAGAAGAGCCTACTTAGTGACCCCGGATCTGAGTTACGACTAAAGAGAGAGAGGGAAAAGAAGGGCGAGGATAATAAATGGGATGGACAAGAAAACAAATGTTGCGGTTTTTGATCGCTTGACTGACCGCCGCCATACACAAAAAACAGTATAAATAAGGCAGCAACAAGCCTTGACGCGCCAAAATATGCTCGTATATTACGAGTATTCCTGGGATACCGTGGTTCGACCCCTTAACTGACCGCCCTCACACACTAAAATCAGTACAATAATGCCACAACAGGCCTTTCTTTGCCGTGCGGAAGACCAATCTCCTTGCATGTTCGCTCGTCGACGCCAACACACGTCAAATTGCGCGATCCCTCGTTTTCCCGTCCCGTTTCATTTTTTTTTTCCAGCTGGACATTTGTTGGAAGCACCGGATTTTCGCCCTGGTCGAGGGTGCTTTCGACTCTCAAGTCGAGGTGAGTTTTACCACTACAATATTTCGATTGATGTTGTTACAGTAGATTTGTTTTTTATTGAATTTTGTTTGATTTCGATTTTGCTTGGTTTTGTTTGATTTTGTTTGATTTTGTTTGATTTTGTTTGATTTTCGCCGTGATCGAGGGTGGTTTCGGCCCTCAAGTGGAGGTGAGTTTAGTACTGGTGCCTGTGTTTTTACCCATCCGTTTGGCGCGTGCTCCGATAGAGGGTAGCATTGTTGTGGGGGAATATGTATGACCTACTACTTGTAGTACTGACAACTATCATGGGGGAAATATAGCATAGGAATCAGAACCAAATGTTGTGTGTAAACACAGGGGTATACATGGCTTTTGGGGTCCATCGTGGGTGCCTATAACATCAGCCCACCCCGTAATAATATACCGTACAGTACTCGATAAGGCATTTACCTTTTAAGGCATGCCTTATCGGAATACAGTAATCAGAACCAAATATTGTGTGTAAACACACAGGGGATACCTGTTTTTTGGATCCATGGTGAGTTTTAATTACTATTGTCCCCCGTAATATGCATTATCAATGGGGGAGGATATTGTGTGTGAACATAGATAGGGGGATACATGTTTTTTTGGGTCAATATTTAGTTATGATTACTACACATGCCCTCCGTATCATGTATTATCACGGGGGTAACATAGCATAGTAAATCAGAACCAAATATTGTGTGTAAACACGCAGTTTTTTTGGGTCCATCGTGAGTTCTAATTACTATACTAGTATTACTATACTAGTATTACTATGCTACTATTACTATAGTCCCCCGTGATATGTATTATCAATGGGGGAACATAGTAATCAGAACCAAATATTGTGTGTAAAGACATGGAGATAACTGGTTTTTGGACCAATATTTGGTTCTGATTACTACATATGCCTCCCGTATAATGTACGAGTATTATCAATAGGGGGGGATAGAGGATAGTAATCAGAACCAAATATTGTGTGTCTGTGTTTACATGGTTTTTGGACCCATATTTGGTTCGAATTACTATGTTACTGTGCCCCCCCGTAAAATGTATACTCCTGAATTGAGGCACTGCTCGATAAGGCATACGCCTTTTAAGGCATGCCTTATGGGTGATTTCATTTTTGTGTTGCAGATTAATTCAAACAATACTCAAGACAGGCCGAAACTGAACGTCCATTTCTTTTAATCGAGAATCAGTTTTGGTTTATAGAGCTCCTCAAGTCAGGAGCTGTGAGGGTGTTACCTACTGAGCTACAAGGGTACAAAATCGATCGATTACCCAGCCCAGGGTACTCCTCATAACACCTGACGCTCTCCCCCCCTCTGAACGGCGGGATCTTTGGGGCGTCGGTACCGTGCACGGCCGTACGTTGACCTACTTAAGACAGGCCGTGGTTAAGCGTCCTTTAAAAAAATATCAAAATCAGTTTTGGTTTATAGAGCCCCTCAAGTGAGTAGCCTCAATAAAAATGAATGCTACACTACGATACTACAGTAGGTGCTGTCCCTACCCGTACGTAGCTCTCGTCTTTGTAGAGAAAGAGAAATACTGCACTTGCAGGGATGAGAGCCAGGCCAAGATGAGTGGCTGGACACGTGCTTCGACAGGGGTACTGTACTGTACCTTTTTTTGGGCCTAACTAGTTATGACTGACTATTACTGACTATTACTGACTATTAGTATACTACTCCAAAAGGCTTATGCCTTATAAGGCATGCACGTGCGGGGATGAGAACCAGGCCAAGATGAGCGGCTGGGCACGGGCTGCGATAGGGGTATACTGTACCTTTTTTTGGCCTAAGTAGTTATGACTGACTATTTACCGACTATTACCGACTATTGCTGACTATTATTACAGGGGGCCGTGTCAATAGAAAGGCTGTTCGCGGGTCGGATATAATCTCACGGGTAAGGTCGGGTCTGACCCGACCCGACCCGCGAAAATGTTGAGATGTTTTGACATGACCCGACCTGACCGGCGAGAGTTTGTAAAAACCCCGACCCAACCCGACCCGACCCCACCCGACCCGTGACACTTTGAACTCTGCTGATCCGCGAACAAACCTGGTAAATAGGACCTATGGTAGACAAAAGCTAAGTATTTTGTATATTCTTCCTGACAATATTTGGTTATATTTACTATGGTCTCCTGTAATAGTTTTGCCTTTCGTCTTTTGTCTTTTGTCTCTTGTCTCTTGTCTCTTGTCTTTTGTCTTTTGCCTTTTGTCTTTTGTCTTTTGTCTTTTGTCTTTCGTCGTTATCCTTGTCTTTCGTCTTCGTCCTTGTCTTTGTCTTTGTCTTTGTCGATGTATTTCTCGTTGTGGTGGTTTTTTCTTCTTTGTTTCTGGTTGTCTTGCAGGGCCTGATGGAGTTCCTTGGTAAAAAAACGGGCTTGACCTGCAAGATATCTGGAAAGGCCTCGTTGGGAGAAACGAGCAGCACCCTGGGAGATTTCAGTGCGAAGCTCGCGGACAGGATCGACCACCCTCACAAGGGTAGCCCAGGAACTTTCTTCTTGGACACTGCCAGCGGTCAGCACAAGGTTAGTGCCGCCTTATCGAGATCGGCTGGGTTTACAATTTACCGTTTACCAGCTACTACTACTGCTGCTGTTGACTGTCTGTATGCATACGGAACTGTCTACGGGGTGCGTTTTACCCAGGCCCTACTGTTCACTGCTGTCTACCAGGTATCATCTGGTGTTTTTTTGTTTGTCAGACAGCAGTCAGTCGTAGGCAGCCAAAAACGACTCACGAGATAGAGATAGATGGTTTTTGTGAACTCGAACGTGTGCGAGCCAGCAGTACAAAAAAACTTGCAAAAATAACTGTATAATTCCTTTCACGCGCGGGAGCCTATTAACTGTCAATAGTACCACATGGCCACATCATCGCCGATGAAAAACGCCTTTCTACAAGAATGTTCTGGCCTCCTGGCGGACCGCCAACCTACTACCCCGTGTGAGGCAGTACGTTATTGGGCCCAGAAAAAAACGTAAAACAAGGGCAACTGCACTCTCGGTCCTTGTTTATTTTTTGCGGCACGTTTTCTGAAAAATTAGAAATACGGATGGATGTTGTTAGCAAATCATTGCTCTAGTTCATGTCGTTCGTATATTTTGGAGAAAACGCCTAATATTTTGGCGAAAACGCATTTTACTAGTCATATATATATTAATGCTATGCGCGCCTACTCGATTACAGACTCCTGAGATATCTTAAATGGCCTTAATAACTAGAATCCGATTGGCGCTCTTATGTCTTATGGACAGGCTAGCAGTCAGTATATCAAAACCAAAACCGAAACCGAACCAAACAACACCAAAACGACAACAGCATCTATCAGCTTTATAGACCCATGCCAACGTAGGTAGAGGTGCACTAATTCGTTTCTGAGGGTCCTCCCTTGATAAGCTCTACTGTATTACAGGACACCTGATAAGGAACAGGCTAACGCGGAAGACAGGCCGATTATTTGGAGGAAAATAGGATATTTTGAGAGTCGTTGTCTTGAAATTAGTGTAGAAAGCACCCTCTCTCAAATAAGAAAAATACAGCGTGGGCCATCAGCTTTCCTTTTTCTTATTATGAATAGATGTCCTGTACTCTGTATACTGTATACGAAGTATACCTCGCCCAAAAAACTGCCTTTTGAGAAAAATGAAAGTGCACCTCAATGAACAATCCCGCGGCCGGCCTACTATATATGGTGGGTCCATGGCTAGGAAAGGGGTGGTGAAAGAACGCCGATTGCAAATCGTCTCGGTGACCACACAGACAGGTCGCCATCTCCAGGAGGGTTGGCTTAGGATTAAGTATTGAACGTAAAGAGTGCATATTGGGAAGGAGGGAGCAAGGACAACACATGGAGTATTGTGGATAAATCTTGGCGGGAAGCAGACATAGAAGGGTGTTAGACTGCTGTACGCATAGGTTCCCTTGGTTTCCGTGGTGAATATTTTAGTAAAAAAATAAAAATGCTATATACGTACACACATGTCGTTATTACTGACCCTCCTCCGGGGTATTTTTGCATACGTGGTGGTGGCGGTGGTGGTGGTGGTGATCTTCCCGCACGCAGGTGTTGAAATGGCTTCCGACTGACCCTCTGATGAAGGGGCTGATCCCCAACTGCCCCCGGGGAGGCTTGTCGCAGCACCTCCAGGGAAAGCCGTGCCAGTTTGGACCGTTCACGTTCGGGGGCGGGCGGAACTACCCCCTTGGTTCCATGGACGCGGGGAGTGTGGCCAGGTGCAGCCAGCGCCAGTTCTTGCAGGGCAAGAGTCGGGACCGCATCGGTGGCAGTACCACCCACATGGACGGTGAGAGAGTATACTGTATATACTGTTGTATACTGTATAGGGTGGGGGGTGAACTTCATCATATTCATATGCATGGCCGTAGGCCGTGGTCGTCCCATCCCTACAATGCGGGACGGAGCATGTCGGGTTTTCACCGACCAGGCAGATAATATTGCTAGCACCACAAGCGCGAAGCGCCGTGGTGAGTGAGGTGTTCCGCGAGTCGTATAAAGAAAGGGTGAGCTGCATCCTCCGCACTAAGAACCGCTTGTGAGGCGGACTACAGCAGTAGTATTTGGTATTTGTATGACAGCTTCCATGAGTTCATTTGATTTCCGGTGTGGCAACTCACTTCCTGAGACAGCGGGGGGGCTCTAGTCGCCCCGGTGGTCTAACTGGTAGCCACGAAGCCTGTAGGGCCGGATGTCGAGGGTTCGATTCTCCCCATGGAGGTGTTTATGTTTTTATTCTCAAATGACACCGACTGACTGTCGAGAGCGCATATTATAGCGCGGGTAAGCAAAATTCGACGAAAGTTGACGAGGGAAGAAAGTGCTGAAATCTTCTCGCGATAAAAATGCAAGGCAAGAACCGTAGTGGGGGAGGAGGGAGAGGAGCCTACTTTGTGACCCCGGATCTGAGTTACGACTAGGGAGGGAGAAAGACNAAAAAAGGTATACTGAAATAAAAATGGAACCCGAAGGGTCCGCAAAGCGATCAAAACCAGCCAAAAACAGATAGTCTGGAGCCCTCCGCTCCCCTCTACACGCTATGTGAAGGTAGAAATAAAAATGGAAAAGTCAACATCACCAATCGGGGGTACACGCCCCCTGATTCTATCTTGGTGCCCCTATAATGCCGGGGTGTTCCGTGCCGGGTTCACGCCGGTCAGGCAAACAAATCGAGTCCTCCACCCCGATTATAAACGCAGACATGATACGGGGAAGGGAACTATGATCCCGTGTGACTGATGTACCCCCGGCCTGCGAGCAGTGCAACTGCAAAAGGTCAAAAACAACGAAGGGAAAAAGACAAAGACAAAGACAAAGAGACAAGTCAAAAGTACAAGCAAACACTCGAACAAACAAGACCGCAGAGACAACACATTGACACGTCATCCCGAGGGGGTGGTGCAATGGTGCGGCGGTGGGGGGGAGGGGGAAAACAAACAAAACAAACAAAACAAACAAACAAACAAACAAACAAACAAACAAACAAACAAACAGTCCAGGAGAGTCAATCCGGCACATATCGCGCCACTCGATCCGTCATTTCTCGCTTGTTTCCTTCCCTCGCCGATTCGCCCTTGTGTGCACTGGTATATACACTGGTCCTGGTGGAGTGCGCGTATTATTTTCTACCTGATACCAGGTATACCGGTATATAAGGTGTGTAATACTTGCTTTTCTTTTTTCTTCCGTGGAGACGCTTTTCGGCCTGTATACTGCTGTATATATCATACGTCGTAGCTGTTTTGTGACCACGGGCTATTATTAAAATAATAAAATAACAGTAGGTTTTCAGGGCACTGAGTTAACGTGAGAAGATGCATGTTATCAGCTGGCAAACATCAGTTTCGACGAAATCCTCGATCTCACAGCTGTTTTTTTTTTTTTTTTTTTCTGTAAATATGTACGCGTAGCTGGTTAAGAAATGATTAATAGCAGGAATTGAAAAAATTGGAGTCAAGGAGATTTGGCTCGACGTTTTTGTGAAGCGTCAGAAAACCATTATTATATTATTATACATATGCTCTTTTTTAATGAAATTAGATCTTTGTGTTGGACACATAACCTGCCTCACAGAACATATATAATACGTACTGGTATATACGTCGTGTATATTTTTCTAATGACACCTATCACGGAGGACCATAGTAAATAGGACCTTCCGTACACACAAAAACCTATATGTCTAGGTATTTTTACTAACAAAATTTGGTCCTATTCACTAGTGTTTACTATGGTCCTCCGTAATAGGGTATGTATGTTGGACATATAATACATACATACCCTGAGTCACATGGCGCTTTGAACTTGGTCCAAAACATGACTGTCTTAGGCGCTGTTTCTTAACCCCTTTCCATCGTTTTGGGGACAAACCACTTATTACTTCTTGGAATTTGTGTCAGATTGTTTTTGCAGTACATGCGTGGAAGTGCTGCGTACGCACTGTACGTAGGCGTGTTCCGCGCGATTATATTTGTGGCATGTGCTAAACGTTTTTCCGTGGTCATGTGACTTCAATGGTTTCACTGGTCGGACAGATCATATCATATCAGATCAGATCAGATCAGATCATATCAGATCGATCAGATCAGATCCCCGTTTCACGATTTACTGTAGATCTTTCAGGGCAGCAATATAGATCCCTGATTTATACGAACTGTACGATCGGAGACATATCAGATCAGATCCCCGTTTCATGATTTACTCTAGATCTTTCAGGGCAGCAATCTAGATCCCTGATTTATATGATCTGTACGATCTAAGCAGCTCAGATCAGATCCCCGTTTCATGATCTAGATCTTTCAGGGAAGCTATATAGATATATCTGATTTATACGGTCTGTACGATCTAAGACATATCAGATCAGATCCCCGTTTCATTATCTAGATATTTCAGGGCAGTTATATAGATCCCTAATTTATGTGATCTGTACGATCTAGATCATGTCATCCGGGTGCACAGATCTTACGCACCTGCTTATGGGGTGGGATCTACAGGTATACAAGTACGGGTCTTGCACAACATCTCATATCGGCAAATGCAGCATCTACAGCAATACTGCTAGTATTTATAGACGATCTACAGCCCAGTGGATGAACTAGATCATGATATGTCCGATGTGTGGATGGTTTCCTTGTTGCATACTGATAATCTTGCATGGTTAGACCATCTGGGGTGAGTGACGGCATGGGTAAAGACATAGCACAAACAGCAGCTAATTGTACTGGAGTTTTGCTCTGCTTGTGTTGTGTTGCAAGATTTTAATGATTTTGCGATAGCATGCTCTGGTGTGATTAAGCAACTTTGTGATTGGAGTATATTTATATTTGCATGATTTCAACTGTGTGTTTAGTAAGCTACCTATTTACTGAACTCTGGGGTACCAGGGTGGTATCCGGGTACCATATGTAGCGGTTTATTTTGGCCGTACCCGAGTATGTACCCGGGTACTGGCGCTAGACGCGCCCTTGCATGATTTCGTAAGTTTGGTACCTATAACAACAGTTATTTTTGTGTATACTCGTGCATTTCTCCCGCTTCATGGTGCCGCGTATTATTTTATGTAGCACGGGCGCTTTTTTGTTTTTTTTAACTTTTGAGGCAATATTGTCATTTTCAGGGCTGTTCACGGGTCAGGTCAAACATCACGGGTCCGGTCGGGTCTGGTCGGGTCGGGTCGCCTCAGCTGGTCCAACCCGACCCGATCCGCGAAAATAGTGAACTGTCTTGACTTTACCCGACCTGACCGGCGAGAGTTTGAAAACCTCCCGACCCGACCCGACGCGACCCGTGATAATTGAAGAGTGCCTGGCCGGAACCGTCCCCACCGGGAGTTTTTTTAAACCTCCTGATCCGACCCGACCCGACCCGACCCGACCCGACCCGACCCGACCCGACCCGACCCGACCCGTGAAAAACCCTGGTTATTTCATGACACTGTTGTTAAATATTCGTAGGTATATGCTCTTTCGCGGCAATCGGCGGACTCATGGCCGAGGAAAAAGAACGGGACGGCCTTCGAGGCGGACTCTTGCTGAGATTATTACATATTGATTAGTTTTGCCGGGTGGTATTATTGCACGAGCGCATGGTTAAGTGATGTAATTATTTTATGGTGTGATTTTGCACTATTTTGTTTTGTTTTTGGTTTGTCTTGTTGCAGGGATGGGCTCATTCACGGCCATCGGTGGGCTGAAGGCCGGCGAGAAGCAGGTCACGGCCTTCGAGACCGAAGATTGTGCGACGGCATTGGCGGTCGCCAAGTTCAAGTCCTTCGCGAAGCCGGGAGGATCAAGCTACCTCGTAAGTCTTGCCCCGTGTCGAGTACCTCGTATGTATTTGGTACAGCAGATCATTTGTCGGTCGTTGTTGTTGGTGGTGGTGGCAGCGTGGGGGTGTGTGTTATCATTTGTTGTTGCCGGCGGTGGTAGGGCTGTTTTTAGTGAGGTCGATGTTGTTTTTGTTGGTGTTTTTGTCCTTGGTTTTGCTAGCTTCGCAGTTTTGGTGTTGTTAGCTTCGCTGTTGGTGCTGCTATTCCCTCCGCTGTTGATGTTACCAGCCGCGCTGTTTTGTCCCCCCCCCCGATTTTTGCTTCGCAACCAGTGCCTACGCTTCCGACTAAATTATAGAGAGCATTCTTTTAAAAAACAGCATCCTTCTCTATTTCCAAGTGGTTTGTCGCGAAAACGTGGATGGTATGCCGCGTAATATATATACGAAGTACAGTTTACTGCTGTAGCTCCAAACGCCATATTTGTCTGTATAACCCTGCGTATTGCTGCAGCTCGGAACCCTAGATATGCCTTAAGCTCCGAACCCCATATACCACTCCAAACCCCACATACCAGTATCGATAAAGTTTCCAACACCGTACTCGGACCGTAGCGCCTAACCCAAGCGTTTCACTGTTTGGGGACTTCATCGGAAAAAAAGCGACGGAAACAGCATAAGCAACACGAAGTAGAGCGGACTGATAGGTTTGGGGATGATCGCTTTATGAAAGGGGATACACGACACGTGCGAAGCATGAAATGCCGTGTGCTGCACGTTCACGCCATAAAAAAATGGATGATATAACCGCACTTCCCATGTGTTTTTTTTACACTATACACTTGTCTCAAAAGCGTTAAACGCGACTTGCTACTGCTGTACATAGTACTGCTGTGGCTACAAACCTTGCCAGCACATTTTGCTTTGCACTCCTACATCCTGCTGATGTGCCGAACGACACCTAATTATTTGTATCCCACATGCTTCACTACCTTAAATGAGATGAGCTACATCTTATTTCGGCTCCAAACCAAAGACATTGAAGGGGCCGATCCGCGCCTTACTGTAGCTCAAAACCATGCATATTATCTGATTCCCCCCGCACCTTATTGTAGCTCTGAACTCAATCCATTATCCCTTTAAAACTGCTCGCACGTTTTGGCACCAATTTATTTAGGGCCGTTCCTAACGAACGAAGAAAATAACGATACGCGACTTTTTGGCACGAGTAAAGATCACGATTCGTGAGATTTCTTTCCGAACGAAAATAGGCGATTTTACGCCACGTTTCGTGATATTTTCATATTGTCAAAAATGCGACATTTAAAATCCAACGGTATTTGAGGGTGGGGCCAACTCTCACAGGTAGGTCACGGCCAGGCCGTGCCGGGCCGACCGCGCCCGGCCCGGCCCGTGATTCCAATCACGCGCCGAGGCCTGACCCGGCCTGCGATATTCCAATATCATGCGCCGTCGGCCAGGCCAGGTCCGCACGACGTTCCAATCTCGCTGAGATGTCGTCTACCCTGTCTGGCCCGTGATATTCTCAGATTATTTTTACTTTTTCTTCGCGCTGTGTCTCCCCCTCCTCGAGATTTCAAGGGCACAGCGTGCTCGTTAGCCCACACCCAGCAGTGTCTTTGAGCAGCCGCTCGCTGTTCACAATAGGCGTACGAAGCAGAGTCTGCCATGCCCCTATACCGGCCTTCGGATACCGTTGGTGTCAGGTTACGTAGTGCCTTGATCAGGCGTATTTCGAGCCACGACAAAATGTCATGAATCGTGATTTTG
Organism: Saccharina japonica; assembly: GCA_008828725.1. Lineage (NCBI taxonomy): Eukaryota > Phaeophyceae > Laminariales > Laminariaceae > Saccharina > Saccharina japonica. Next base: position 373,334 of record MEHQ01002799.1, read on the forward strand.
TTTTTTCTTAGGGAAAACCTATTAAAATGGAGTCATGAATCGTGAGGTTTTCGTCGTCAATCATGACATCAAAATCACGATTCATGACGAAAAGCCCTCACGAATCGCGATTTGTTTTGTTCGTTAGGAATGGCCCTATTCTATTTGCAGTAGTAAAAGGGTTAAACGAGACTAGCTTCTTGAGCATGGCCACAGAGCTCCGCTGATCACCGCCTCCCTCCCTCCCTCCCTC
>MEHQ01004279.1:0-23619 GCA_008828725.1 Saccharina japonica
ACTGAGTTGCGTCTCGTCTCAAACCTGCACGGTAGTCGGGCTTGCCCCATACCGCATTTGTAGCTACGTACCTAACCTCCCCAGGGCAGTAATACGTTTTTAGAGTGGAATGTTTGGGGCACAGACGCCTAAACGGCACATTGTCTTCAGAGGTAAGGCTCGCGTAAGACGGCCGTCTTTTTGCCCGGTTGTCAGTTCGGATTGGGAGAGCGCGTGATGTAGAGAGTGCATTTACGATCGGCCCGTATAACAACGCCGTGTTCGGTGTTCGGTGATAATGTCTTATTAATATCATTACTCGTAGTATATTTTCTTAATTATTTTTTCACAACCTCACGTACGAACAGCCGCCACCTACATTTAATTGTCAACGAACAAACAAATATGTTGGTGCCCCTATAGTTCGGTATGGTGCCGGAAAGAGTGCAGCTGATTTTACTTGATCGGTCATAACTCTTGACTGCCATCATAATAGTTGATTTCGATTTTGTGTTCATATTATTCGTAATCCCCGCGAAAATAAGAAAAATGCCCATCGGTCGACCTTTTATTTTCGTCTAAAGCAAAAAACAATGCATGCATTGCTCAAGTGAAACATAACTGGGAACTACACTGTTTTCACCTTATTTCGCCTGGCAGTCATTAATCAAGGCAATACTGGCAATACTACGTTTTGCTATTTTTCGGCGTCATGTCCAAACGACACGGGGACGATTCCGATGACATAAAATAGATGTGGTATCTAGCTTTCGATTTATGCACTTGTTTTTCGTAGACTTTCCGTGGTTGTGGAGGTATGGTGATTAAGGTGCGATAAAGTTACTGCTCAAATAAGGGTATAATATTCCCGGCTCGTTTCCCAGAATGAGTCAACCGCTTTTGATAGGCTACGTCACGAAGCATCCTCAAGGGCTTTCCGAAGAAATGTTCCTATCAACATTATTCGTATGCAACTTAACACTTTAAAACCTGATCACATCAGAATCAGTCTCACACTTTCCGGCACTATAGCGTGCCTTTTCCCTGTGTATCTGAGTGACCTTCGCTTTCTAAAGTCGGAACCACGACTTATTTAGACATGTTTCGTTTTTCATCCGTCAGGTGTGTGCTTTCTGGAGATCTACGGTTATTTAGACCATAGAGTTGTATTTTAACAAAGCAGCTTGTGTTTCTATTAAGATTGCCCTTCCGCAGGTTCTTGATAGTGCTCATTACCTTGACTTAGATGTGCTGGACTCGTCGATTCAAAATTCGGCGCACATCTATGAGATCAAAAGCAAACCCCAAGTGCCCATTTGAGAGCCACTTATGTACGTACGGTACGACGTACACCAGGAATAAATCGTGTCGCAGGCAAAAAGTCTACTGAAGGGTGGAGGACGGAAAGCCGGGTGGCATACCAAGGCGGAGAAAACAAAGGTGGTGTAGACGGAAGCGAGGTTGCCTGGGCGTCAGTGAATCGGAGTTGGAAGGTGTAATCCATGGGTTGGTCGTTGTCGACATTCATGCCCCCACGGGCCCCATATTATCGACCCCGTTTTGGTATCGTATGGCACATTTGTCTCACGGGTGAGGCGTTGAAGCCTCACTACGAGGTGTGGGGGAGATTCATGTCCTCATTATGATTTACTTGTTTCGAATAGCCGTACCTTCGACCCCCCTTTCCGATTTATGGGATGATACGATCATCATCCTTCGATCGTTGTGTGATCTGCATCTACGACTATTCAGGGTGGGGTAATGTGATGGTATCACGTAGCTATGAGGAGATGCAATACGTATTACTGCGAGTAGATAGATAAATACGTGCGAGTATGAGATCACGTGACGTGCTAGTAACGGAAACGTCTCTGTAGATCGTACATGTATGAAGATACATGGAGTGGGATCAGCCTGGTACTTGGCTGAGCCCTACCTTCGCACTCCGTTCTCGTACCCTATCGAGCTCTACCATGAGATAAGCAACAAGAAGAACTTTACCAAAGGAGAAGCGTGCCTTGGCCAGCTTCGACATTCCTGTGTCCCCCCTCTTTAATGGGCATTCCTTCACACACACCTGTATGAAACGTATTTTCTGCACGAGTGGGCAAATGTTTGTTCGCTCTCAAAATTGTTGTCAAGTAGAGACGAGTGGGTGTTTATCCGACATATTCGTATATGTACGTGAATACGACTTGCTCTATATCGAGGGTTTGAAAACCAAGATCCGTATTTCTGACTATACCTTTGCACTACGTATTATTAAATAATAGGCTATACATAAACAAACGTATATCCGACGCAAGTCTAAGAGGAGAGAAATTGCTGAAATAATATATTTATTTCTTAAAATGCAAGGCAAGCACCGTCCGCTTAGTGGGGAGGGAAGAGAAGAGCCTCATTAATGACCCCGGATCTGAGTTACGACAAAAGCCAAAAGTGGGAGAGAGGAAAGCTGGGCGAAGATAATAAATGAGATGGCCAAAAATAGTATTAAAAATAAATACATAACCTAGAGCTTTTTACCCTTTCAAGCCTTTTTTGGGTCCGATCGTTTACGACCTATACGACGTACAATACGTATGAATCCTTTGTTCTCGCTCGCCAGGATAATAGACGACGATGCCAAACTGAAATATTTTCACGCCTACGTAAAGAACAGCCATAATTATGGAAAGGTCATTCAGTCATCACAGAGCACAGATTGTACGAGCTGGGCTGGCCAAGAATGGCCTTTTTACTCGTCCGGCGGTTTCTCAACGATTTCAAAATATTACGACGCAAAGTTGGTAGCTGTGTGTTCCTGAGTTTACAGCGCATTTGCCGACGTTGGAATTTTTGAAATCGAAGTTAATTTCGTCAAAAACAAAAAGTAAAAAAATAGAAAGACCATGCCTTTAAGTTAAGCGAGAGATGTATATGTCGATTTTAGAGTCAACCAGGGAAACCACCCTTTTCTTGCGGATTTCCCTCAAAATCGGTGTGTATCTTCCTTGAGGCATGATCAATTGACTGATATCATCACCGTCGCCTAATTCGCCGATCATCAAAAGGTATGGCGTGCGTAAGATTCCCTATACAAAGTCAAGATACTACGGGGAGAAACACAAAATGTGGGATTCTCAATCCCAATTTTTGTTTTTTTTGCTTGAATTTTTTACACGTCTTACCTAACGGCAAGACAAAGGCATTCATTACTGCACCTTTTGATTTTTTTTTTTTTTTTCTGGTAGTTGTGCCCGAAACCAATTTTAGGATTTTTCTCAAATGCGCCTAGTTCACCAAGAAAAAACAAAAACAAAATGCCGCAGTAATGAATTCCTTTAGACGACTATCAAGGAGCACGTGTCAAAATTTCAAATCAAAATTGGGAAAAATGTAATCAGTAAGAAGTATACCAACATACTACCTGAACATACACCATACATCACCTCTCGCGCAGGCGGCCGTGGCAAATGCGGTCAACACCGCCCTGTTTGGAGGGAACAGAGGCGTGGACTATGCAGGTGTCGGTTTGGAGTACGGGGACCCGGGTAGTCTCCTAACGTGCTTCACCAAGAGCGACGATGCAGGTGGAGCAACACAGGTAGGTATGTTGAAGATAACCGATCGTGTGTATGGTGTTTGGTGAATTCGACGTATGGCGCAGGTTTTACCCTCTGTACAAATATGTAGGGGATAGAGGCATCCAAAAATGTTTTTGGATTAGAGAACACGAAATGATTGCGCTGCCAGGGCCCAGACCCTTAGCACTTTATCTCCAATAGCGTACCAAGGTTCGGGAAGGTACGTTATAATTCCCAATCGTGTTTGGAAGAGCTGCGAGTGAATTTTACGTCTATGCGCTTTTCATATTACCCTGAACGAAAGGTCGTTCAACCACAAGTGTTTGGCAGACTACAATCCGTATGTTTGGACTGCGTAACTGTTCAGCTTTGACGAGCATGGGATGTTAAATTGCTGTCTTTTATATGGATTAACCGCAAGCATTGTGAAATATGACGAGGTAACGACAACTCTGACGGGGTTAAGACTGTGTAGTGCGTGAGGGCCTTGGGTGTGTACGATACAAAATAATCTAGATGCGACAAGTGTTCGAAACATAGACTAGATCAGCATGGAATATTTAGTGTCCGCGGTAACGTGGGATTATTATACTTTGATATGCGAGTGCCACCCACCTAACGTCAACATTGATTGGTAATTTAAGGGTAACTTAGTTCACAAGTACTACTTAACTATTAGGGCAGCGGCCAAAAAAAGGTATACCTTGTCCGTTTGCGGCCATTAGCAGGTACACACATAAAGTCAAATAAACAACACACTCTACGTGCCCTGCCATTGGTCCAAAACTTGTTATACCTGTTTTGCCTCTTTAAAGATCAGGTAAACCTGATTTTGTCTACTCTGCTTGACTTTCGCCTTTTTTTGTCGTTTGTAAGCCCTTATAGTTCCACCCTATGCCCCCTATACAAATGCCGACGTACGCAGAGACCTCCTCCCCCCGTCGCACCTCGAACCACATGCCCCTCGAGCGATACACATCTACCTGGTATATATATATGCTTGCACACCTACGCCGAAATAACACGACATAGAAGGCTCCCCCTCGGGATTGTGGTTGACTTGGAATACCAAGGGTGTCGCAAGCTGAGAAGGGAGAATACAGCAGCAGGAGTTCGTTCCTCGTAATATTAATAGCAGCTACTCGTATACGTAGCCAACGGGCGAGCACGAAGAACATAAAAAAAGTCTACTTTGCGTTGCAAGGAACGGCAGCTTCGTGGGGTGCGTTTTAAACTTTATTTTAGTATGTACCTGTTTTTGGCCCCGAACGGACCAGATGTACCTGTTTTTGGTGGCTGCCCTAACTATTACGACCGAGACTGTAAGATAACACCTAAATCCCTTTGTTGTTGTTGACTGGCGCACCCAACGTTAGTGTATGCCTATGGAGCGAGGACTATTCGCAGATACCACGCTTTTCGACCCGCAGATACCACTGCTGGGTTGTAACATAGATAATGAATGTATACGTACTCTGTCAGCACTATACGTATTCACGTATTAGTGTACGCTCGACGCAGCGCGATAGTCCAATATCCAAAACTTGACACCCGCACCCTTTCAATATTTTGTTATCTTACGCACTAAAAACGATGCGCTCGGCCCACATAATTTCGATAGAAGGCAGGTCGGAGGACGCAAAGTCTTTGTTGTCGCGGATGATTTAGGTACATTTTATCTTGTTTGTTTTTAGTTCAATACACGTTCACCAGGAACGATGGGCACATACAGATTGACGAGGAGTGCAAAAAATAGGCTATACAAAATAACAATGACGGACGTGAGCTCGAGGGTTCCGTCGAAGTTTATAGTCGCAAGCTATGTGAGATACGCCGATCAGATGTATTCAGTAAAACAGATCACCCATCTAGCGGATACTGTTAATAAAGTTTATGACTGATAATGGCTGATACATTTGAAGTTGAGTTTTTGGTTAGGGTGACACCTTATCGATACATACTATACGCATATACCAGTCTGCTCCGGAATATAAGCTCGTTTTGGCATAGCGAAGTAATGTGAGGAAATACTATGAATGAATGTGATATCCGCGGTTCAATCCCCAGCATCGTCACGATCTGCTCTTTTGTGGAACATTTGTTTTTTCCTTTTACATCGTTTATTGCTTCTTGTATGTCGACCCAATCAAGAAACAACTCTCGGACCAGATTATTTGTTTCTGCCGGTTGAAAGCAATGGTGTATGATGATGCTTACAACGAGCAGTTCTTTACATGGCTAAAATTGCTAAAAATACAATAGAAAAAACTAATGTAAAATACACGATTTTTCGGCTTTTTTGGGAGCAGTAATTCTCACAAAACTTCCTTACTGGAAACATTGCGCGAAATCCCAGGAATAGGGGGGGGGGGGGGGGCTGATAGCTAACCATCCCCGGGTCAAGCACTGAATATTAACAACCCTCTGGTCTACTTCATGGTGATGAGAATGTTAACAATTATGAAGTTCACCATTACAGCACCCCATGACCTCTATTTGAAAAGAAGCCTATATTCCAGATTTTCCAGAACGAGCTGATATTCCGGATTTTCCAAAACGAGCTTTTTATTTTCTGCGACATCGAAGCTACTATAGATAACATGACAATTACGTCGGCTGGGGTCGGTCGTTAGTTACGAGTGGACCGTAATACACCTCTTTTCTTCGTGACGAACGGCCCAACTTTCGATAGACAGCGACAGCTCTTCGAACTATACTGCTTGCCTTCTACTCTTTGCTGGCAGCAGCACGACTGCTAACATGATATTCGTGAAACGAAGAACAAAACTTTTCAAGAAGAACAAGGATGTGCACGGTTTCTCGAGTATGTTGGTCGATCGAAGTTGTGGTGGGTAGTCGGCACCGACGAAATATTTCGATTTCTAACCTGTCAAAACTAGATATTTCAAATTATCACTTGTTGTGTGCAACCAAAAGAAGAACGAAACTTTTCAAGTAGAACAAGGATATGTTGTGTAACTTGTTCTTGAGCATTTTGGTCAATCGATTTTGTTTGCGGTAGTCGGCACCGACGAGATATTTCGATTGTCAACAGGCGAAAACTAGAATTTTCAGACTATCTTTTTTGCAACCAAAATCAGCGCTTCGACTATTTGTTTACCTGGTACCTTTTGTATCGCATATTCATCGGAGCATGAGATGATGAAGTTATAACTGCAAATCGCCGATCATCGTCTTTTCGGTGTGCGATTCACCAAAGACACATGGCATTGACAACCAAACTCACCGTGGTTTTTGTTGTGTTTTGTGTGTTTTGTGTTGAATTTTGCAGCAAACCTGTCTCTCTCACTGAAGGCGTTGAAGAAAACAGCAACCGTTGCTTTTAACCACCGACCAATTGCGTAGACATACGTATATACCATACGCACGATGATCATTAGCAGTTTTCATTATATTTTAAAGCTACACGGCAACAGATGGTGATACACCCACTCGAACGCGGGAGGGCGGGGGTGCAAAAATCCTACGAATGCCTGCAAACCGGCAGTCTATCCCATGTTTTTCGCGCCAACAGGCGTAGACTATACACTTGCCAACTTGTTTACTCCAACCATAACGCGCAACAGCTACACTACGGCACCCCAAATATACATGCTCCGTACGCCACAACACTACACAACCGCCCTTTCGCATCTCCTCACTCCTCTCCAGAGCTACCCTCCCCTTCTACACTGTAGTGCCCGCCCAGAATATTCTGTCCGTCCGAAACGTAAGGATAGCCGAAAAGCAACTCCTCCCCTTTCTTCACGGAGTCGTTGACCTTCACTACACAGCCGTTGCATGCGTCAGCTAGGATTTCTTTGACATCATCATCCGCCCGAAGCTTCCTGCCCGCGAAAACCTCGTCGACGGTTACATTGCAAACTTGAGGAGTTTCCCCAACGGCAACATACGAGGAGTTCATGTAAAACCACGGACTGGTGGGGTGCGGCTTCAGGGTAAGAGCAGCGCTGTCCCTAACCGATTCATGGCCTGCACACGTCTTCCGCAGTGTGTCTGTGCTGCACAGCGCGTATCTGGGTACTCCCTCTGCCATCACCGCACTTAGTATCTGCTCTTCCGTGTCGGACACGATCAACGCCCCTTCCACGGGGAGGGCGGCGCAGCTGTCATCAAAGTCTTTAGCTGCAAAGACACCTTTCCCATGTATCGCAGAATCCTGGTAAAGCATGAAACGGGAAAATATATTGTGTTGTTCTTCAGAATAGTTCAAGGAGAAAGGTAAAGCCCGACGTACAAGCGTGGTGCGAACGCCACAAAATAATCGAAACTACCCACTCGATATAGAGGGTACAAGAAGCACGTACTCAAACTACTGAAGAAGTCATTCGATACTCGAAGCACCTATTATTGGCAACGAATCGCCCCGTACGCAGCATAATCAACTGTGTTAGTATACGTATCGTACCTTGATCTCGAGGCCAAATGAGGCAGCGGTCGCTTGAGCAACACTGAGCTGGTGCTGCTCAAGTGTGTCCGCCCCGGTGCTCTTCTCAACGAGCTCCGCCAGGTTCCGGTGCGTTGCTGCCCGAAGATTTTCCTCAGGCATTGCCTCAGGAAGGAGTCCTGGTCCGATGACGACAGGTACCGAAGTCATTGTCTTGTCGAAGAACCCCCCAGCGGACGCCTTATCAAACCCGACACGAACACGCCCCTTGACGTTTTCAACGTTGGCCTCATCCGCGACAAACGCCGCGTACATCCGCCCACTGCCCAGCACTACCGAAGCAAGATCATCTCGAAAGCCGGCAGTGGAGAGCACTGCATCGTTGAGGTCGGTGTACCTGTCGCCAATATTCAATGTTTACGTAATGAAACGGGGGGAAGGATATTCAGCAGGCACCGGGTTAGCATCAGCGCCCGCGCAATAAATAGCTAACCTACTAATAGCGAAGCTATATACAAATCCCCGAAGATGACATATGAAGTATACTACGGTAGTAATGATGAAATTGCACGCAGACTAACGGGTAATAATAATAAGTAAATATACAAAAGGAAAACCATGTACCTTGTAAAATCGTACGTATCTCAAACGCATGTGCCAAACTGACCTTGCCACACAGTATTCTGCGACTGCAGGGGCCAAGTACGTAGACTTTGGAGGGTGATTCGCAGATACCACAACGCCGATGGCGTCCAGCTCGGGTAGCCTGGCGCCAACCTTGGGGGCCGAACTCCGCAGTTTCCGGTCCGCGAAGTCCGAGTTGCACACGTATTCCGAGCTCTTGTGCGCAATAATGTTGACGGAAGCATGCAGACGGTGGTCGTTCCTCGCCTAACCATGCATGCGTTGTTTGCTTGTGCTGACGATATTTGGGCTCGTTCCTGTGTGTTTTACTTGCCCGTCGACGAAGTACGGGCTCTTTTTTTGTCGGCTACTCAATTGTACTGACGACGAAGGCCTGTATATTGGTGGCCGAAAGCTACAGAAAAAATAACAAAAAAACTCGTGAAAGCACGGCTAAAAAGAATCTCATGAAAGTGCTGGTGTAAGAACGGCTCTCTGTTCGGTAGAAGACTTCCCTTTGGAGTGATTGTAAGCGGACAGTTGATTGTGTTTTTGTAGTTGGGTTTGGGCTAGTCCGCCAAAATTTTCAGTTGTATGGGGGATTACAGTAGTAGTATGGCCACAATGAGACGGCAGAGACTCTCGCCTAGGTACGACCTATAGCAATGTAGACCAGGAACACCGCACGGCCTTCTGCGCGTCGAAACATGCGCGCAGCAGTTATAAACCAGCCATTTATGGACAGCGGGTTCTTGGTAAATGCTTGTTCGGGAGTGCATGGGGGGGGGGGGGATTGGTCGTTTTGTGGTGGATAAGTTAGAAGGATGCTGGATGTGGTAGCCTTCCATTTGCATCACATCGGTTTTGTTTTGTCGCATGATACTGCTACCGTTTTGATCTGGAGAGTTCTTCACTTTCTGTTCCCTGATTCTTTTTTGGAACAACACTACACATTGTCGGATGGCAAGCATGGTAATATTAAAATGAGTTGCAACTCTGCAGTACATTAAAAGCTACCCTACAGCAAACCGTCCAATTCCGGTCGACAGAAGATATGTATAGTATTATACAGTACTAAGACTGTGCCGAGCTATCCCACGGTAGGGGCACCACTTTTAGGCTCAATATTTTCCAACCGGTTGTGCTCCTCACGTGAGTAACCACCGGATACTATTAATATTTTACTGGTATTTTTGTTTTCGGACTACCGCATTGGAAGATTTGGTCGGGTTGCGCGAGCGAATGTTTCCGAAGTCGTGTAATTATGTCGCGCCCCTACCGTGTGATGACTCTGCCCCCCCTGCACGTAGTACCTCAGCAGAAGCAGAGCAGCAACACACAATACACAGCGGCAGCCTATACTGTGGTCTATGCTGGTCCATGGACGAGTCGACAATAGGCACCTGCTTTTTTAATCAGACCCGAAGACAGGTGTACGTAGGAGTATCATTTACGAGTATTGTATGATACTCGTATACCCTGGAACGTACTTCGTATATACGGGTACGACTGGTTTACTTTTTAAGGAGCAATTAATATGTAACTTCCCGTGGATTTCCTGTAAAAAATAAATGAAAAACGTGCCTCTCGTGCAGATGTTCAGCAGTAAATAAATAAAAAACTATTCGCCAGGCAAGTAGCTACAGTACGTACGCTACATACAGCACTACCTGATGGTCTGTGATCTGCACAGCAGCAGCAAAGCAATATAAACGCATGCGATGATCAAGGAATACAGCAGTGCCGTCCGAGCAGCCATACTCCTTCCGCCTGAGCTACCGTCGCAGAAGCCGAATGGGTACTGCTTGCTGTGCTGCAGTATCATGCAACAGTACATGAGCTCTGCTTGATAGTCTGTATGATCGTCACTCTCTTCTCTACGCCCACAAAATGCCGGTTGTACAGCAGTACACCAGGAGCTTTTCTACCTGATCGTCTGCATTCTGGTATACAAGGGCTCCGCTGCGCGGGCGGCTAACGCCGCCCGCTACGCTCGCGGAAGGAAGAATATAACCAAACAATGTGAAAAGGGTAAAAGAGGAAGATAAATTAGCTGCAACTACTGGCGACTTGATAATGCCAAGAGCTCCATCTGTATGTCGGCATATACAGGACAACGCGAATATCTATCTTCCAACACGAAAAACTATCGCGAAGAAAGCAACGCTCCTCTCCGAGGGCGGCTGATGCCGTCTGCTACGCTCGTGCAAGGAAAGGGGCAGAAGAGGTCCACGATGTGGTGCAAGAGGACGGGACTTGAAAATGCCAAGAGATTCATGGTGCAATGCAGCGAAATACGTACTGCTGTACGTACGTACAACCGTGTATCGTACTGCAGGACAGGAGTACTGGTATGTAGCATGTGGCAAAAAGCACCTACGACGCGACAGCAGCAGCAGTCGTTCACCACAAAAGTATAAAAAAAAGAGTACAGGCGACTTGCAAAATGCATAGTATAGATAGATAGAGCTCCATGCTCCAGGACGACAAAGCTCTATATTCGAAAGGAAGAGAAAGCAGAGCAACACGGCTCACAGCTGCGCTGCCTGCTGTGTGGGTGTGATTTATGCCTTTTCCGTGACTATGTGTGCTATTAATAGTACAACAACAGCAGTAGTAGTATGGTGTGACAAACAACAGATCGACAACTAACTACAGCAACAGCAACGACAACGAAAAACACCCACACAACCACCCACCCATCCACCCACCCATACACCCAACATGTGCTACAGGAGCACAGCAGTACGCCGAACTATGTCAGAGCGGGGCCGGTATAGCGGACAAAAAACAAATGCCGGCATCGATTGCGGAGCCCTGGTAACACTACGCCGGCACCTATGCGGAGCCCTTGTATCGGACCGAAAAAAAAAAAACTCATTTTTTCCCTCGATTTTTGTTTCTCGGAGCTTTTTATCTTGAAATTAGGCTAAGAACAGCTAACTCGCCCGGTTTTAGGTATTTTTTTATTCTGACCGAAGTTCTGGAGATCCATTTTTTCACTTTTTTATGACTCTTAAAAATATATATATTGAAATTAGTGTGGAAAATGTATATATTGAAATTAGTGTGGATATGGACAAAAAACAAATGCCGGCATCGATTGCGGAGCCCTGGTAGCACTATGTTATGCCGGCACCTATGCGGAGCCCTTGTATCGGACCGAAACAAAAAAACTCATTTTTTCCCTCGATTTTTGTTTTTCGGAGCTTTTTATCTTGAAATTAGTGTAAAAGCCGCTAAGTCGCGAAGTTATGGGCCGATTTCGATTCTGACCGAAGTTTTGGAGATCCATATTTTCACATCTGGGGGACTCTTTAAAAAAAAATTACTTGATCTTAGTATGGATGACTTGATTTGAGTATGGATGACTTGATGTTAGTATTGATATTTTTTATAAAAAATTTCAGGAAAGTTTCAACCATTCAATTGGTCGTACTCACAGCTGACGTATTTAAAAAAAATTTAAAGTAAAAAAAGTTGAAATTGCAATTCTAGAAAAAAGACACAGAAAGCCGGGAACCTCCGGAACCTTCGGAACCTACGGAAAGCAAATAACTTTTGCTTCGGCAATTAGAGGCTGAGAGTGGCTGTGAGGTGCCAAGATATGCCGAGGAAAGCTTCCGAACCAAAGAAGATAAAGCTATGTATTGATATCTCCCTGGTTCTGTATATACATGCCGGCAGGTGGTTATGGTGGTTGCGCACCAAAGCGTCCACTACTCGCGCCCGTTGCTGCTGCTGCATGTAGCTTCCGCACCCGCAGCCACATTACTTAGGCATGCGCTATCGTAGCAGTTGATCGTGTGCTGCTGATGTATATCCCATGACCTGTATGACGATGTCTTCAGCAACGCAGTAGGCGACGAAACTGCTGTTGAACTGTACAAATGCCGGCCATGTTCTGCCTTGCGTTGTTGCTGACAATCTAAAGTAAGTACGGACAGACTGCAGCAAACATGATATTCGTGAAACGAAGAACAAAACTTTTCAAGAAGAACAAGGATGTGCGCGGTTTCTGGAGTTTTTTTTGGTCGATCGAAGTTGTGGTGGGTAAGAAGAACAAGTAGTAAGTGTGGATTCGCGAGTGATTTGGTCGATCGAAGTTGTGGTGGGTAGTCGGCACCGACGAAATATTTCGATTTCCAACTAGTCAATACTATAATTTCCAGACTATCGTTCTTGCAACAAAAAGAAGAACGCAACTTTGCAAGCAGAACAAGGAAATGTTGTGTACGAGTTTGGTCCCGATTATTTCTGTCGATCGGTTTTGTTTTGAGTAGTCGGCACCGACGAGATATTTCGATTTCCAACACGTGAAAACTATCATTTTTGCAACCAAAATGAGTGCTTGGAATTTTTCCAACACCAACAAACTCCTCGACAAAATGGCACCTCTCGTATATCACGACTCCATGAGAGAATAAGATGTCATACACTTGGCATAGCTTCACTTTTTCTTGTGTTTATCACGCAGACGTGGTAACCACAACTCACTAATCGTCGTGTTTGCGGTGTGTGATTCAACAGAGAGGCATTGCATCGGCAACACCATCATACTCATCGTGTTTTCGTGTTGTGTTGTGTATTGACATTATTAACATTGCGTCATCTGCTGTCATCAGCAAAGGCCCCCAACCTAGCGACGAAGACCCCCCCTCCCCTACCAAACCAAAAAACCAAAGCACAACAAAACACACTTCGGTCACAACTCATAAGCGCCAACCGAAAATGTATCGTCGACGCAACGTCAACAAAGAGGCACGGCAGATAGAGTCGGACGAAAGAGACGCGCGCACGCATGGATTCACGCCGACGACGAACCGCCCCGCCGCGGCCTGCTGAATGCGGCTGTCAAAGGCACCCGAATGGCCCGGCGCTCTACTCCTAGTCGATCATTTTCAGGTGCGATACCCCCTGCACTGGAGGGTAAAGCGCGACGACTTCCCTCCCCACCGCTCCGTGCTCCTTCGCTCTGCTGAGTTCTGAGGTTTCCTAGCTCTACTGGGTCTTCCTGGTCCTCCCCTTCCTCTATGTCGCTCTCGTCCAACGTTATGTCTTCGGGTGGTGGGACTTGAGCGGCAACAGCAGCCCAAACGGCGCTGGGCAACTTATTGCCTCGTAACAGTGTGCTGAAGGTGATACACGCCGCATCCACCAGCTCCAAGGATCTGTCTGGCTCGCTGGGGTTCTCCGGGTTAAAGACCGGAGACCAGGCACCCTTGCCGTACTTGCTACGGAGCCTTGCGTTGCGGACGGGCGAGTACCATTCGAGCAGAGCTTCGTTCCCTTCCGCCCCCTGCTTGACTTCGACTATTTTCCCGAGTAGCACCGAAACCGGGTTTGTAGCATCCATCGCAAACACAGCAAATAACCCCGGAGCCCAATCCAGTTCCCTCCCCGAACGACGGCTTAAGACGCCCCCGGCCTCGTCGGCCTTGGCGCCAGAGCCGTCACCGCCTCCCCCGCCTCCTCCCTCTGGCATTCCGTTGCTGTCTGACCCCCCCCCGCCTTCTCCCTCTCGCATCCCGTTGCTTGATGGCCCGCACTCGCCGTCCCCCTCTGGCATTCCACCGCCTTCTGCCCCCCCGTCGCCCTCTCCGCCCTCCTCTGAACCAGGCTCTGGGTAGAAAATGGTGGACGTGTCCCAATCAAACGCCTTGGGCGAAGACTCACTTAGCTCCTCCACACTAGCAAGGGCCTCCTGAACCGCCTGTTGTGGCGACATGGTAGCTGCTTTGGCGTGGAAGAAGCCCCAACAACACGGGAAAAACATAGGGGGAGGGGCGCCGTTGCAGTATGAGGACATGCTACCGAGTCAATACGAAAATAGATTTACAGCATGGTGTAAAAACGGCAACAACTAACGAAGGCGAGGTTCACCGAGGACAATGGGGCCCCTTCCAAACTGTCCGAGGGAAGTTTTCACGGCTGGTGAATACACCATCGGAGTATAACATCAAAGCATGACACATTTTCTCAACAACGAAACACACCAGTGCGGAATCCCATAATTCGTAGTGAAACAGCGGCGCCATCAGCGAAACAGGTCATAGAACGGCTGGCATCACTACGTCAACCAACAACGCAAACAAGTGGTTTGTGCTACGGGACTTTCTAGCGACAGCTATACTATCTTCCCGTCGACACACAGCAGCAATTCTTCATACAGTCGACAAAGTCACGTTCGTACAATAAACGCGCCTCAACCCTAAATGCTCTCGTGGAAATATTACAAAGCTATTTCAATTTGAAAAAGGCGTAGATGCCTTTCATTTAAGCTACTGAACATCAATACTCGTCTATTTGGCAAACCGGCAGATACATGCTCGATTAAATCAAATTACAACTTTCAGTAGTACTTGTAGGAGAGTCGAAAGTTCATTTTCAATTTTCACTCGCGGCTTACAAGAGAAGAGAGCTGTCTCCAGGCGTCCTTCCGATGACTGGATGGAAAGGCGATGTTGTGCTAGGCAGTTGTCTGGCACCACCTTCCTCGGACACATGGGAGTATCGGCGAGGTTGGGGAAGCTCTTCATGATGACCATGTACCCAGGGCCGTATACCCCGTTCCTGAATTCCGGAAGAAAAAAAACATTCAACAACAGCGCAGGACAATGCGTGAATTTAAGTTTCAAGCTTTAGTGAAGGGCGCATACCAACTGAACATACACAACAAATATATGTGCAAATAAATACTAGTTACGAGCGAATGCGAGTTTCTGGTTTTGACCAAGGCTCTCGTGATAGGGACCCCTGGCAAAATGGCCATGGCCGTTTTCTTACGCGATTAAACTATTGATTTGTGTGCACTTTTCATCAAATTCTCAGAAATTTATTTTGCCTACTACATTTTTTATTGCACTTTTCATCAGTTTCTCAGAATTTATCTGTCTGCTGTACGTTTTTTGTTTTTTTCCTACAAAAAAAATTGTTCGGAGTGATACACGGGTCGCGAACCCCTCACCCTTGTGTTGAGAAGATGCTGCACCACCTGTTACTCCACACGTACAAGTTGTCGTTACCTCTATTTATTCTGTACTTCTATAGTAGTCGACTTTTTTGTTTCCTACGGTCCTAACGCAAGTGGAGCAGATCCTCATAGCCATAGCCTGCGCCATCATGCGCGTGTACCGCCTTAGGGGGGGGCAGCGGGGGTTCTCGCGGCACGTCGTCGAGGATTTTTCCTGCACTTTTCCCACCAATGCACACAGGTTGACGACAGTTACTAATATCCTGCTGCGCGAGTTCCCAGCGACAGCTTTACTACCTTAAGAGGAGTAAAATACGCCCCTGATATTTGTCTAAGGTATTTAGTAGCTAACCCTTTTGCGAACCTTGGCAAGGAGAGAAACATAATGATGATCAAATAATACGCACTTGTCGACGGCACCCCACTTGTCCTCGTAGCTGCGGCGCTGAACCTGCATCTTGGTCATGTTGTCCGTAGGATCCCTCGAAATGCGGAACGCCTGGGGCTTAGTGACGTGGGGAATGGCGAACATGCAGGGTGCCATAAGATCACGAATGTTGGCGACGTTGTAGACATGGCGAAGCTCGGTCGGGAATGTAGCCTTGTAGGATTCTTGGACAAGCTCACCCAGCTGGTTGCGGGTGAAGGCGTTTCTCGGCCTCAGGTAGACGCCAATCTTGAGCCAGTAAGTACAAGACTTCAGCCAGTACGACCAACCCCTGCCCCCCATTCCTACACCTTGCGCCTACACGCTCTTACAGCAGCACAGTACAACATTCTGTAGTATGGCCGTGAGTCGAGCGTACGTATAATACGCCAGCTGAAGTCGTCTGCTATAATAGCTATAGATATAGGTGTGCTTCGTTCTCAACACTCACGAAAGGCTAGGCTTTTGCCTGCAACGTATGTGTACATACAAACCAGGTACTGCCTGTACTATTATTAGCAGTAAAAGTACTGTAGCATCGCAAGATCAATGCAACAACAAAACACAAAAACAAAAAAGGAACACGAGAGAACGCGCACCAGATTCAGCGCGCTGAGTATCAGCGGTGGTTGTGGGTATGTGTGTACTCCTGTGATGTTGCTACTGCTGCTGTTTCGTATGTTGTTGTTGTTGTTGTTGTTGGGGCTGCGGCTGCTCCTTCATGTACATCGATCGATGTAGGAAAAGCGGGGGCTAACAATATTGTTTTACCAGCAAGTGGCAGCATGATGATACCTAAAAGGCGAGAGTTTGTACGTACACGTTGTTTACTCTAGTTTCCTTCTTCGCCTACGAAACGTTTTGTCCGCACTCCTCGGTTTTAGTTGAAGATGCACCAGTGTAGTTGCTGCTGTAGGTTTTGCTGTTTTTGTTGTTGGTAACCGGTATATCTTGCGTCGCCCTTACTATGATCACTCCGCAGGAAAGCCTTGTACTTACTTATAAATATGTGTCTCTCTCGCCTGCGGCATGCCGTATCGGCTGCTACAGTACCATACTATATGCCACACGCAGTTCAAAACCCCGCAACACGTCCGCCACAACTTTCAGTTGGCGATGTTGTTCATCCTTGCGCACGAGTAGCAAGACTTGAGCCAGTAAGTACAAGACTTCAGCCAGTACGACCAACCCCTGCCCCCCATTCCTACACCTTGCGCCTACACGCTCTTACAGCAGCACAGTACAACATTCTGTAGTATGGCCGTGAGTCGAGCGTACGTATAATACGCCAGCTGAAGTCGTCTGCTATAATAGCTATAGATATAGGTGTGCTTCGTTCTCAACACTCACGAAAGGCTAGGCTTTTGCCTGCAACGTATGTGTACATACAAACCAGGTACTGCCTGTACTATTATTAGCAGTCAAAGTACTGTAGCATCGCAAGATCAATGCAACAACAAAACACAAAAACAAAAAAGGAACACGAGAGAACGCGCACCAGATTCAGCGCGCTGAGTATCAGCGGTGGTTGTGGGTATGTGTGTACTCCTGTGATGTTGCTACTGCTGCTGTTTCGTATGTTGTTGTTGGTGTTGTTGTTGTTGTTGTTGGGGCTGCGGCTGCTCCTTCATGTACATCGATCGATGTAGGAAAAGCGGGGGCTAAAAATATTGTTTTACCAGCAAGTGGCAGCATGATGATACCTAAAAGGCGAGAGTTTGTACGTACACGTTGTTTACTCTAGTTTCCTTCTTCGCCTACGAAACGTTTTGTCCGCACTCCTCGGTTTTAGTTGAAGATGCACCAGTGTAGTTGCTGCTGTAGGTTTTGCTGTTTTTGTTGTTGGTAACCGGTATATCTTGCGTCGCCCTTACTATGATCACTCCGTAGGAAAGCCTTGTACTTACTTATAAATATGTGTCTCTCTCGCCTGCGGCATGCCGTATCGGCTGCTACAGAGTACAGGGGGGCCTCGGCAATACTACATACTTTATTTCGAAGCTAGCGTGCAGGTTCACCTTTGACTTGACCACACGATTATACCGAGTGAGAACACAAGTACATTACACACTCTCCGTACATATGAGACGAACATTTTATCCAGCGCGTTGTTGGTTACCTGTATTTCTCTTAGATATAATCGGACACTATCTCCGTTTGACTAAGATCGCACACAACTTATTGAATTGGTGTGATTCAAATAATTCAAATTTGTTGCAAACAATTAGGCAAGAGGTCATGTCCTTCACGACGGGAAAACAATTAGGGCTGCAAATCGATAATACTCGGTCACCCACACACTTCACCAGAAATGTATATCTTTAACACGACCAGCTGTTTCAGCTGTTTGTCCATGCGTGGTAAACGTTTTTTTTGTGGTGGTGGTGGTGGCGTCCCGTCTATGTTGAATCCATCTGACTTGATAAGTGCTCGCGCACAGGGAATAGTGTCGACCAAGATGTATACGCCGAACGAGTACACGTCCATGTCCTCTAGACGATGGATACACGGGGCTTGATGGTCCTTCCTAGATATTACAGGAAATATAAAACGTGTATGTCACAAAAACAATGAACAGAAATATGTATTTTTGTCGTTGTAATGATTTGCTCTCTTGAGGTAGAATCGCTGCACTGTCATGTTTGCTACTTCTTGGGTAATGTATACACCCCTCTGCGCCACGTAATGGTGTCTGATACATGTTCTAGCACTTGGAACAGTCCGTAAGTCATTGACTCATGCCTTATACATAATGTCAGCAGTATTTACAACCCAATTAAGCTGTCGCCGAATATGACACCCTCGAAGAAACATCTGAATAAACACCATTTAGTAGACATGCGGTAGTCGTACTGTTATTTGTATTACTAGCCATGCCAATCTTGAGTATCTTTCCGAGAATTTAAACACACTGTACACCCTAACTTGCCCTAATACCAACGCCCTACATCTTTACCAACGCCGAACAGGAAGAAGTCCGTGTGACACGGAATGCGTTCGGTGTAGATCAAGGATGGGTGGTAACAAATGGGTGCAATTTGCACTACGGGCAACCTGTTGAGCCGCCTTTGACCTACGACACACGCGCCTGTCGAACGCCGGTCGTGACGTGCCTCCCACGAAGACCTACGGCTTTCACGGTGGGGCAAGGGGTAGACGCGGCAAGCTTAGCGTGGGAGCGGGGTTTGTACTCGCGCTCTTCTCAGACCGGAAAGTGTCCTCTCTGCACAAAGTCGGCGCCGTGGGTTCAGATTACACGTTCATTGGGTGGCGCCGTTCCCAATCAGATATTTCTGACCGTGGAGCGTGCACCACCACTTGCAATAGGGGTGGAAAAGTCGTACGCGCCGACCCCGTCTCCATTCATCTCTGCCCACGGAGCCACCTTCCGTCTATTAATAGTAGCCGTTATCCATAAGGTTGTTGATCAAGATCACTTCTTCTGCCAAGCGTTGTACGAGGATTGCTGGATTGCGTTCGACGATCTTATCAGCGACTTCACTCAGCATCAACACCAGTACAATGTGAATCCCGAGCATCCCGGGGAGTCGGAGCCATACCTCTTCGCGTATGTTCGCGAACCTGACAGGGGATGAAGTTCCAGAAAAACTACAAGGAGCCCGATACGTCGCGCGAAGTGAAACATTTCGGGATGCGCGGTCTTGGGTGAGATTATATAGTGAAACAACGATGGTTTTTGTTCCCTGTATGTGCACTAGGTCTAAGCATTTCAGGACACACAATTGAGTTGAGACTTCGTCCAACCATTAATACAATTGTTCATTTTATGTACATAATTTTAATTGGGTAGTGCAGATGTTGTTCAACAATTATCAGAGCTGAGACCCAATGAGGACTACAGCTTATTATATTAAGCTGAATGTGCGAGCAACGTCATGCTAACATAAGTAGAAAGTAGAACGTGGACTGAGGCCATGCCACGGGCTATCCGACGTGAAAATACAATATGATTGGACGCTCCAGCCGGGCTAGCGTTATCTAGATACAACTCCATTGATGTTTCTGCAGGTGTAATAAACAAGCAAAACATTCCCCAAAGAACTAATTCCAAGTTAATCTCGCCCAATTGTGCCATCAGAGCTGTTGTACGATATACACCCAACTGTAATGTTATAACCATCCTACCGCACGCTGCACCGCTGCTTTGACGAAAGGGCCTCGGTCCACACCCGAGAAAAACTCCGCGTGACAGGAGGAAGGCTTTTGACAAGTTCCAACAAGACACGGCAGAGCGGTATAGTCTGGACGGCCCTAACCCGTGGGACACAAACCGCGATATTGACTTGACTACCGTGAGTTTTGAGGTATACATGATTTGTTTAACCTACATCTTAGAACTGCACGGACATTGTTTCCGGGGGTAATTTATAAATGGCAGTGTCCTTTCATATTCAATCACCAGGATTGAAGCGCAAGAATCCATGTTTTTGGTTCATGAGTATAGTCCATTAGCGAAGAGTAAGGAACTGCTAGAAGTTGCATTAAACTACCTGCACGTCATTGTATAATCATATGTTTCAAAAAGGTACTCGATCTCAGCGCATTTCCTGAAGGCACATATGCTGATCCGCATGTTTCGGTAGTTGCAGATTGTTGTCGACTAAGCATACGGAAAATCAGTCTACGATGTTCACAAGATATGCATTGCACGTGCCGCACTATCAACACGAGGGCGGCAACCGCCTAAACGTATGAGAACCTCACCCTGTAAACGAGCACATAAGTACGCAAGATGTAGGCAAATAGCCGCGGCAGAGTGATATTAATCGTCTCGCTTCTCCCGTATGTCATCAGGTGAAACGCGTTCTACGTGCTAAGCTTTTTATGGAGGACTACGTAAACATGCGTGCCTCGGGCTGCGCCAAGGAGTGCTCCGACATGAGGGAGTTCGCGAAGGCGATGGCCGCCTTCTGGATAGAGATCGTGTTCGGCGAATACAACTCCGACGAATACGGAAAACACGCTCCCCTCGACTGCGCCCTAAGGATGTAAGCGATGGCGTTTAGGTGCGACTATCATTGCTTAACTAGCTGTCACGCGGGACGGCGACGCCACGTAAATCTGACGGTTGCGTCATGCGACAATTATCTGCACATTAACGACAACGCCAAGTCCAACTGTGCGCATTTGTGCTCCACCAATATATGCTCAATCGTCCACATCACAAATCATTGACCTCTGGCGGCTGATGTTTCGCATTTTTATTTGCTGGTGCTTAACACAGGGGGTTCCCAGAAACAACATTTTTGGAGGCGCTCAAGCTGGCCCCGTCCGTGCGATGGACCCATTCTGGAAAAACAAATTTGAGGAAGCTGTTGAATGGCGAACCAATTGGCAAAGCAGGTCCTTTCAAGCTATGGTCTAAGGAATCTCCTTAGCTTCAGTGCATCCATCGTTTCCGTGAAAAACATGAGTGTACTCAACAACCGTCGACACACGGATTCAATTCGTTTTGACCGCAACTTTGTTTGGTTAATGTGTGGCAATTTGTTACATAATGTTTTTTAGTTGTACTTTGGGGCCTAGGGTACTTGCGTCGGAGACTATGGTTTTTAGGAAACTGGATAAAGTGTTGGGATATACCTATACGTCGCGTAAGGTTAACACGCCAATAAAGTATGCCGGTGGTCTTGATGAATCGTGACGTACAAGTGGGCTATTGGTTAAGTATGCACTACGTACGTGGGACCCAAACCCATTAGTATCCAGACTACGTTTGAAGTTCAGTTGCAATAGATTATTACATTTTCGTACTCCCGTGTAGAGCACCTAGTAAACGCAGGGGGGGCTGTAATAGTTAGAATGGAGGAGGCTTTTACCATCGTACTCATCTAAGTCGATTTTTCTCCGTTAGTTATTTGACTCTTTCCATATGTTCCCTATATGTTCTAGGACATGTATCCTGTAATCGGTATCGTGATAATTGGTATTGGGATTACCGTAATTTTTTAACATAAATTAAGGATGTAATCGGGACTGTAGTTATCCGGTGAACACTAATACTGACGAAGGGGTGTAAATATAGGTCACGTTTTATCTTGGCGAAGGTTTAATGATGAATTTGGGCGTTGCCGTTTTGCGAAACAGTCGGTGATAAGTTGTTCGGGACCTGTCGTACCGGGCACCTAATGGGGGGGCTGTTTGTGGTATGTAGGCGCTTGATACCAGTTTTCGGATACCTGGTGGTGGTATATTGTCGTGTTTGTTATTTTGAGTACAAACATTGTTTACTGCGCCTGATCCCTGGGAGTCTGGAGCTGCCTCTCCGAACGGCAAGCGGTGATGACAAGGATACTAACTTTGCATTGATGATAACGATACTGCCCGTATATTTGCAAGTGGTGGAGTCAATAGGCAATCCGAGTTCGGTTGACCTCCTGTGCGGTTTATATGGTTGCGTCTATGGAAAGAGTTTTGTTTTCGCTATTAATTGAAGTATTGAACAAGCGATACGGAGTATCGTGAGAGACGGGGAACTTCCAATGTTTCATGTAATATATAGACTTTTGGCGAGAGCAAAATCGCCTGACAGGCTGATACGAGTATGTGTGGATGGGACACCCCCCCCCCCCCCCCTCCCTTTTTCGTCTATCGCTTTAGTGGCGCAAGTATAGTACAAGCGGTACTGAGTATCGTGATAGATATCCCATTTACCCCTTTTTCGTGTAAAATTGGCGCTTTACTTGGTGGTGAGAGCATAATCGCCGATGCACGTACGTGTGGATGGGAGACCCCCCCCCCCCCTTTTGGTGTATTGCTTTGTGGCGCAAGTTAAAACAAGTGATGAAGAAGTTTCGAGAGAGATGGCTTGTTTCCCCAATTTCATCTTGCATATACGATACGCTTTTTCGTGGCAAAGTAAAAAAAGTCTAAGATGAGCAGTATATGTGGATGGAGGACCCCCCCTTTCGATACAGTGTATTGTACCGCTTTTGAGCCCAGAAGTATCGAAACAAGACGAACAGAGGTGGCGTGAACATGGCAAATTTCCACAGTATCATCATATATACACTTTTTGTAAGCAAAACCGCCTGATACAAGAATTGTAGGATAGGAGACCCCCCCCCTTTATCAATACAGCGTATGTTTTTGCGTTAGGAATATCGATCGCACGCGATACAGAGTATGTGAGACATACCTCAGTTCTCGTGATTTCATCTAATATTATACATTTTAAGTAGAGCAAAACAGCTAATACACGTGATTTATGGATGTGGAGACCCCCCTCCCCTTCGATGCAGTGTACCGTTATTCCGTCGAGTAGTATCGAACAAGAGAAACAGAGTATCGCGAACGTGTATACTTTAGAGCACTAAAACACCGGTACAAGTATTTGGATGGGAGACCCCCCTATTTCGATAGTGTATCGGTTTTCGAGCGTTGAGTTCGAACAGCGATACAGAGTATCGTGAGACATATCAAGTATTCCATGTTTCATTAAATATATATCAATATTAAGTAGGAGCAAAACGCCTAATACACGTGAATTGGAATGGGAGACCCCCCCTATTTCGATAAACAGTGTATCGTTATTCCGTCGGTAGTATCGCACAAGAGGTACAAAGTATCGCCAAATAAATACTTCTAGGCACTACAAACACCGGTACAAGAAGTTTAGATG
>MEHQ01003415.1:0-16008 GCA_008828725.1 Saccharina japonica
CATCCGTCAGGGGGCCCAGACAGACACGGACGCCAAGGTCCTCAAGGCGAAGCTGTCGCTGAACTGGACGGGGCCCTACAAAGTCCTTGCAGTCGGACCTTGCTCCTCAGCGGACACCCCAGACAAATCCCCTCTCGGGGCTAAGCTCCTATATCTGGACCTGCCCTCGACATGCCCGGCGCTGATGCTCGCAAACGCGTGTCGGTACAGCGCTGCAAGCCCTGTGCCAACCCCCACGACCACGGCGACATGCCAAAAGTATTTGCCTGCGGGGTTGACGCAATACGCCCTCAACAACTTCTCCAAGAAATCCCCCCCTTACCACGTCACCGAGGACGACGTTTCCACTCCTCTCCAACGTCTCGAAGTGGAGAAAATTACGGGACACCAGTCGGTTCGGGGCAGAGGTGGGTGGTGTCATCGCGGTGATGTACGAGACGCACTGGACGGGACTGTCTCGCCCGTCTTGGGAACGGGAAATGGATCTCCGACTCTCTCGCCGGGAAATTTTGCGATACTGGGCCGGCACCCCAAACCAGCACCGCCAAACCAACCGCCTGTACCGTCGAATGAGGATTGGCGCTGCCCAATGGGAGCTTTCTAGGAATAACGGCGAACGGTTCCTGGCCCCCGGCTATGGTTGTGTACCGCACGCCGAATGGCTTCGCCGGTACAGTGTCACCGTGCTTCCCAGCGGGGCCCACGTCTGGTACAAGGGCGACGACGGTCTGTGGTGGCTGGGAAAAATCGGCGCGACTACACCAACGGACGGAGTTTACTTCGTTCGATTTTTGGATGACCCAGGACCGATCAAGCTTCCTCTTTCTCCGGCGCGCTACACGACTTCAACAAGAGCTGTACGGGGTTCTTGGTGTCTACAAGTTCATTTAGCTAGCGCGTTTACGCGGGGGATTCAGCGTAACGTAGATGAATCACGAGACGAGCAGTGGACAGCTGAATTTTTCGCGTTGCCGCTGCGCTCGATTCTTTTCTCATGTTGTTTCAGGGGATTGGGGCGGATCCTTTTTGTAGTTTGTATTTGCGACGTTTTCCGAGTTTTCGGTTCAGGACTGTTTTTCTTCTCAGTATCGCCTTCCACTTTCTGATATTTTTTCTGGGGCGGTTTTGGGGGTAGTTTTAGCGTAATTCGTCCTGCCGACCCCCCCCCCGCTCAATGCCGGGGCGGGTCTGGATAATCGAGCCACTAACTTGGGGCTTAGGACACGCTTTCTGAATGTCTTGGGCCGGGTTTCGGGGAAGTTTTTTTTTCAAGTGTCTAGTTTTCCAGTTTTATCAGTTCTACCGAGCCCCCGCTCTCGAGCCGGGGGGGCAGTTCATGTACAATCACTGCAAGATTTCGGTTCCAACGTTTCTTCTTTTTTGACGTTCCTTGCTCGGCTTCGTAGCCTTGCCGTTCAGAGGTGTGGGAGTGGGTTTTGAGGAGCCGCATCTTCGACTCATGTTTTAGTTCGTGGAGTCGGGGTTTCCACGAGTTTCTCATATTTCTGCATATACGGCTCATCAGGGTGGGCTAGTGTTATGGTACTGCTGGCATGATGTGGAAACGTTTGGTAAATATCTGGTATCAGGTATAAGAATCGTATTGGTAGTACTTGGAAGGCGGTATCTTAGGTGGGAACCAGGGATGGTTCCCGATGGCTTTTAGTCATCTCACCGGCCTTCTCAGTCGTTCATCACGGATAACGGAACTAAGCTGCTCTTCTTCTATCTCTAAGCAAACAACACACGTGAGTACCAACGAGTACCCGTTCCATAGGCTGACCTGGCTAGGGATACCCTGCCCTCTTATACCTAGCTTCCTCACAACAGTAGTAGTAAGTCGACCAGGGAAGAAAATGCTGAAATGTTCTCGTGATAAAAACTAAAGGCACGAACCGTACTGGGGAGGGGGGAGAATAGCATTTTTTGGGACCCCCGATCTGAGTTACGACTACAGTATGAAGGAGAGAGAAAAGCAGGACGAAGACAACAAATAGGACGGGGAAAAAAAAAACAGTGCGTAGCTACTTGTCGTATGCAAGCCCGTGCTCGACGCCATTCACCACAACAGCAGTACCCAGCCAGGGGCGTCCAGAAAAAAAGAGAAAACGACACACCACACCCCCAGAGGTCGGAATAGAAAACCGTTGCAACCGTTGTAATCACATGATGAAATAAGAAAATGGAAAAATATATATATCCTTAATTTCATTTTTCACTTGGTTTTAGTAACCCCCCCCCCCCCCTAACGAACAAAAAATTATGTGAGGTGTCGAAAAACAAATTCGACCACCCTCGACCCGATGAACAAAACCATGGCTTGAGTATACAACCAACTGTAATTCAACAGACGCGTGCTACGGTAGAGGTAGCACTTTTTGGCTGAATCGTTTTCTGAACGATCGGACTCCTTAACCCAAATTCGTCGGACTTTCGTTTTTTGTGACGAATACTGTTTCAGAATATACTTCGGTCATGCGATTTCGTATCCGGCAGCACTTACTTTTATTTTCCTCCAAAATCGTATTTTCGGTGAGGTATGACGCTCCTTAAGGGCCCGGTTTAACGAAGAAGAAAAAAATTCAATTCGGAAAAAAATATATTCAAATCCGCTTTTCAGTGGTCAACACACGCACCAGCACCAAAGATTAGGATCTTGGGGCATAATATTTGGTGCTGGTGCGTGTGTTGACCAATGAAGAGCGAATTTGAAATTTATTTTTTCCAAATTGAATTTATTTTATACTCGTTAATATGGGCCCTAAGTGAGGAGCTCAGAAAATATATGGTGCACGAACGAAAGTCCGACGAATTTGGGTTAAGGAGCGCCGATCATTCAGAAAACGTTCCAGCCAAAAAAAGGTATACCTTATACCTCTACTACAGTAGCACGCGACCAGTATGCGTACCTAATTGAGAGGTTGTTGACACCTTGTTGTGGAGTTTGCTACATACATTGCTCAACGTCTCCAGAAGGTTCTTGTTATGCCCACAATATATGCAAGGGGGGGGGGGGGGGGGTTCTCGGCCACCTGTGGAGGCATTTCGGCGTCGTCTTATTACCCCTTCCTCGGGAAATTAGTTCCTGCTGTGTCTTCATTCAGACAGACCTATTGAAGGACCAATATGTGTTTTTGTATAAACGGCATCATCAGGTAATATTATTATATAGTGTCTCCTAACCTATTAAAATAATAGTACATATCAGGGAATGATAAACAAAAAGCACATTTCACAAACAAAGGCGTTTAGTGCAGTATTCATGACCTCAACAACAAACACGAACAACCCTCGGTCATTTATATATATACTTCAAACTATAATACATATTATATCTCATCTGTTAATACAAGCAGCGAAATGGCAAACCGAAAATCTAAAAAGGGACGACTGGCCACGCCCATCAACCCATCTATCACCCATCAGTCACCCCGCGTGAATGGGCAACTAAAACAAACTTTGTTTTTTTACCCCAATTTCGCCGTGTCTCACTCCCCACTCCCTCGTACTCGCTCTGTTTCTCCTGCTGCTGTTGTGGCTACCCCTCCTCCTCTTCTGGTTCAAAAATAACCCAAGTTTGGCCTCTGGTTTCAACCTAAAAAAAACGATAATTATGTGAATGTTCGTATTTATTTCCGGTCAGAATGAATGGTAAAAATGGTAGAACGCACGGACGACGAACGAACATGGTGGACTCATTCATGACGTAATCATAGGACGCAAACGGGTCGTCACAAAACAGCATGTGTCGGTACTGGTGCCAGGTATGTAGTATGTATTTATCCGACGCCTAGAGGCAGCATCACAATCGCCACACGTCATCACAGAAACAAAAAACGCAAAGAAAAGCAACATGCCGGCCCCCTGAAAGCTACGTATAATAATACCGTCCCAATGCCGATATCGTCACATGGGACGGTATTATAGTGCCGCCATTAATGACGACTAGGGCGACCACCCTCCCACCCACCCGCCCACCCACCGTGTTCACTCACCATCCTTTTGCCGTGCAGAACAGACCAAAAAAGGGGCCCGCGTACTGCTGCTGCTGTGGCATACGATGAAAGTCGCTAACGTATACCCTCAATATGCAACGCTGTTTGTATTACTACTACCTACAGTACGTACTGTTGTAGCACACACAGCAGGACACCAAAGTTCAACTCATTTTTCTTTGAAAAAACAAAAAAGCAGAAACAAATAGGGTACTAATCGTCCAGGGCCTACCTACCTCTTTTACGACAGCTTCATTCAGTGGTTTCCTCCTGTTTTTTGCTGCCAGCCGTAGTCAGAAAAAAATATACCCGGGTATATTATTACGTGCGTGATCATCGGCCTGCCTGTCTATCGCAACAAAATCAATAATACCATAGCCACCACCACGGACGGCTATTCGACACTCACGCCGAGAACAAACGTCCAACCCCCTCTTCGCCGACGAAGGGTGGGTGGGTGGGCAATGCACGCGGCCGTTCGTTGTGGCACATGTTGCACCACAACGACGTCGTGGGCGCTCGGGGGTCCCCTCCGGTCGCCCCCCCCCCCCCTCTGCGGTTGAGTGCGATTCCCCCCCTCGTCGCAATGCGGGGGCGCTCGGGAGGCACCGTCACTCGGAAGCCCCTTTTCGTGTAGCATTTTGATATATGAGGCACTCCATATATAGCCTCAGAGACAGTTAACACTGATACCCACTACTACTACGACCACAACTACTGCTGTAGATATACTTTTACAGTAGTAGTATTGGTAGAGTAGTAGTAGTGTAGTACACAACACATACATAAAAACGACGACAGCACAAGACGCCTGAGAATCAAAACATGACAATTTCCAGCGCACACACGAAGAAAAAAAAAAAAAAAAAAAACATGAAGCGCGTGCTGCGTGTATACATGTTCCTGGCTCCTGACGCCACCTACTACAGTAACATAGGAGCCTTGTTTTTATTGCTCTTTCCTTTCCTTCTTTTATTTTTATCCTTTTGACGCCCTTCAAGCTCCTGCTTCGATACAGCGACACAGGTACGGGGCTCGGCACGGCCGCTCGCGCGTCCGTCCGCCATTGGCCCAAAGACGCCCACGATGCTCCTGCATCGTGCCGCTGTCTATCAAATAAACAAACCTTCACACCCTTTTTCCACCCGAACGTTCGCCGTGCCGGAGCTGCTGCGCAAACACCTACTACCTGCCTTTTGTTGTATACAGCTACCGGCAAAAACAAACAGCGACGATGCGCAACGCCCTACCTAGCATCCAAATGTGGGTAGATGCAGATACCTAAATTCGAGATACTATGTATACGTCGCGCACTGACGTCACAGCCCTCTCTCTCCCTTTCTCTCTCTCCCCCTCTTTATCTCTCCCTCCCTCTCCCTCTCTTCCTCTTTCTGCCCCCGCTCCCCCTCTCTTTCACTTTGCCACCATGTACTTTACTGGCGGTCCTTCGCTTGCTCCCCCACGCGCAAAATACACACGACTACACGTACGACATAGCCACATGGACGAAGCTAACCGCGAAGGACCCACGAATACCGCGGGAAGACGCTCGTTTTCACCTCTCCATCTTCTTTACGTATATAGGCTACGTCGAAAAATGCACAAGCCAACCCCGCCCACGCACCAACCCCTGCACCCACCGATCCGCTACCCCCCCCCCCCGCTCTTATCCAGCCCTCCATCCATCCATCCATCCACCCTCGTCGAGTTCCTCTTTGAAGAACCCGAGGAAAGCAAGAGACCAGCCCTTCCTATACGCAAAATATGGAACGCAACTATAGGTGCTGTGATGACCAAAACCTAACAACCAACCCTCCCCTCTCCCGCCATTTGGGAAACATGCAAAACCACGCCTTCTTTCCAGACGCGGCTCTAAAAACAGCGCGGTCGATTTCGGGCGACGACAGACGATAAAGACGCGGCCAACAACAATCGCAACACACACGTATGCATATGCCATGGACACTCACCCCCCCCCCGTCCTGCCAGGAGCCACTTTCACACCAACTAGAAGAGCACAAGCGAGCACGCCCGCCCGCGCGTACCATCCAGCATGCGCATGAGTATAACCGGGTTGCCGGCGGCGGCGAGGCCTTCTCCGGCGGGGGCGGCGGGGGTCGACCGAAACAAGCGGCCTTTCTCGACCGAAACAAGCGACCTTTCTCCAGGGGAAACCCACACGGCCCACTTTACCTACTGTGCGGCAGACGCACCCGGTGTTTGACCTGTGATAGGCGGTACAAGGTTTGCATCCACCTTTTCCACCCTTCTTCTCCGACCGAGACCAAAGATTAAGATCGGGATCAAGTTCAAGATCAAGACCAAGATCCAGATCAAGGATCAAGACCAAGATCAAAACCAAGATCAAGACCAAGATCAACACCGAGATCGAGATCAGTACCAAGTTCAAGTTCAAGTTCAAGATCAAGACCAAGATCCAGATAAAGGATCAAAACCAAGATCAAGACCAAGACCAATACCGAGATCAAGATCGAGACAAAAAAAACCGATCGAAACATGAAAAAAAACGCCGACCGCAAAAGCAAAACCCCGAAAAATTAGCCGCAGGCCACCTTACACGAAAAGAGGCAACGATCGACAGACGGACGGGGCGGACCCTTAGAGGGGCAAACAACATCCATCGAAAACGACATCGACAAATGACAACGACAACAGATGAGATTCCTCTGCGTGCCAAGCCCACGATTAATAGTGTACTTAGGGTGCCGCGGCGGAGCTCCGGTCGAAACCAACTACCCTAAAGTCAACCGATCGACCACTGTCGCGCCGTTCAACGGCTCTCCTCGAAACAACACCGCGAGCGCGAAACCCCCCGCGACTTCTACGCCTCCGCATCTCCCAACATATTTTTTCCCCTCCCCACCAAAAAAGCCTCTCAATAATAAAAAAAAACTCACAGAATCTCACACGGGAGAATAAAAAGTAATGATCTGGATTCGCATTTTTTCTTTCGTTTTTGTAAATCGAGCAGAAACCAAGTATAATATTACGTCTAGAACCAGAGGGACGCATCGAAAAACAAAAAAAACGAAAACGGCATCTCCTCAAACGCGAACAGAACCGCGCTTTCTCCTCCGTGCCCCCGTCCCCGTCCCCCCCCTTCCCCTCTTCCCCTCCCCCCTCCTGTCCAACCTACCGCCATCGCCCTTTTCAAACAAATGCAACCAATCACTACAAGGACCCAACCAATCATTTTCCCCCAAGACTCTTGAGAGCTACTCGGCACTCGCACCACCACCGCCTTTCTTCAACCAACGACAAGCGTCGAACAGCGGTTACCGCCCCCGTTCTGCAAAATACAGCAGCAGCAGCAGCACCAGCAGCAACAGCAGCAACAGCAGCAGAAGCAGCGACACTAGTACCAAAAGCAGCAGCAGCAGCAACAGCAGCAACAGCAGCAGCAACAGCAGCAGCAACAGCAGCAACAGAAGCAGCGACACTAGTACCAAAAGCAGCAGCAGCAGCAGTAACAGCAGCAACACCATCACCATCAGCACCACCACCACCACCACCACCACCCCCACCCCCACCCCCACCAGCACCAGCACCAGCAGCACCAGCAGCACCAGCATCGGGAGGGCTAATCGGCGTCCTCGAACTGCGACACCACCGCCGACGACGGAACGAACACCTTGCTGTCCGGGCCGCCCATGCTGGAGCCCCTAGGCCGCCGGAAGCCTTCCCCAACACCGCCGCCATCAGACGTCGCATCGCCACCATTACCGGCCGCCGCCATGCTCGTATCCGCTGCCGAGATGGGCCGACCGCGCCCCGCCCCGAAACCAGTTTTCCCTTCCTCCGGCCCGACGGCCATGCTGCGCGGAAAGTGGGGGTGCGGTTGGAGTTGGGACGGGGGTAGGGTTGGGGTGGCGGTAAGGGTAAGGGCGGGGGTGGGTGAGGGTGGGGTGAGGCGTGGGGGTTAGGGTCGGGGTTGCAGTTGGGATGTGGGTCGGAGTGAGGGTAGGGCGATGGATGGTTGGAGGTAGGTTCAGGGTTGTTTGGTTGATGTCGAGGTCGAGACCGGGGCTGGGGCTGGGGTCGGGGTCGGGGTTGGGGGAGGGTCGGGAGCTGCGGAAGGGGGCGCGTCGCGTCATGTGGAACAAAGGGTGGATGCGAGGACGGGGTAAAACGTTAACGCCGAAAACGTGATATCCCCCGCCTCCGAATGCGATGGAAACCCCGGTAATTTCAACACCAAAATATGCCCGGGTGTAGGAGACCTTTCTTTTCGGGCGCGTCAAGGCCTCTGATGGCCTCAAGTTTATGTACTGCTTGTAGTTTGAATGCAGGGGGAGGCCAGCCAAGGAGTCAACCCGCGGTCTCCTATATACCTGGTAGCTCACTTGACCAAACACACAACAATAATGTTACTAACTAGCGGTACGGCCACGGCTCCGCCCGTGGCGCTAGCACTGTGTTTCCGATAGTAGTATTTAAGCACCTGGTATCGTAGTACTCGGGTTGAAATGGTGTGTTGTGATGTACCACTTTGAACCGAAAAGCAAGGACCACCGTGCGGGGCGGTATCGACCCGGGGGGTGTCCGTTTTTTGTTCTAAGGTTGTTGGGTGGTGTGATTGTATGGAAGGATTTTTATACGAATATGCTCCAATATAGCACACATGATGTATAGGACACGCAACAATCATATACACTATTCATAATATGTTTCATGTATGCCACTCCGTCCCTAAATACAAGAACCATTTGTATATTATTTTTTTAGCCCAAACGGTGCTTATATTTCGGGACAGAGTGGTACATACCCGCAGTGTGGGCAAGAGCGCTTTGTGCGGCATGACCAAAACGTTACGGCGTTTCACTTTCTCGGCGGGCGTCGGCGCCGCCACCTTCTCGCATACGAGGCACTACTACAACTACATAGCAGTAGCAGTCTGCAAGTGGCGAGGCCCTGAGTTGTCGTGCCTGCCCCGTTCTGGCGGGCGCCAAGCAAAGGCGGCCTGCTCGCTCATTTTCTGTCGTTATCAAACGGGGTAGGGGGGGGGGGTATTCGATGTCCATGCATGGCCGTAGTCGTATGACCATAGACCCCCGCATCCCGACAGTACCGGGACGGGGCATATCGGGTTTTCACCGACCAGGCGGGCGGGGGGGGGGGTGCTCATGTCATGCATGGCAGTACCCGCATGACCATAGGGTGTGTTGAGAAATAGTTAACCCTTTGCCATGTTTGTGACCCTCACCCTGCCTCACCCCCATCACACTGCACCACACGACACGACACCACTAAGCCGAAATGAGGTGACAAAGGGAGAAGCTGCATGTACATATATAGGCGTTCGCACCGCTGATCGAGTGGACCGATGACCGCAAGAGGAGTCAACGCCACAAACAACAACACAACCCCTGCAAGAAATTCCAGATATCCGTCCGACCCCCCCCCCCCCCCCCCCCCCCCCCCCCCCCCCCCTCCCCTCCCCCGATCCAAGGAAGGGGATAAGATACGAAAAACGTTTCTATGAACATATATGGAAACAACATAATAGGCACACAACTGTTGGAGGAGTCTCAATAAGGAGTAGCTCCGTTTCGAAAGCGACGCGTGGGCGTGGTCAATGGTCAAACGGTTAAGGCAAGCAACAAGTTAGTACACCGCTCTCCCCTGCCCCCCGCCCCCCTCCCTCGCAACAACGCCCCCCCCCCCTCCCATACAGTCGGTGACGGAACCCGACGTGCTCCGTCCCTGCATTGTAGAGAGGCGAGGGTCTCTATGGTCATACGTCTACGGCCATGAATAGACAATGAGCACACCCTCCCCCCCCTCCCTTGCCAGCTCCGTCTCCAAAGGGATGCGTGATCAATGATCAAACGACTATAGCCACGCATGACATTGGGTACACCTCCCAGCCCAGCCTCTTACCGGAAGTGCGCTTGAGTTGCCCGGTCCGTACGCCTTTGCAGGTTCAGCCCTGGACCCCCGCCACCGCCGCCACCGCCTCCCGCGACTCTCGGCCTCTCCCTCGCGCGTTCGACCCTGACGGCCATGAGCCTCCCCTCGCTGTCTCTCCACGCGCGGTACTCCACGTGATCGCCCTTTTGCAGGGGCGGCTGCTCCTCTCCCTCCTTAGTCTGCAGTGGTAGTAGTGGTAGTGGTGGTGGTAGTAGCAGCAGCAGTAGCGAGTATTAGTATTAAAACGTATAAGCAGTAGAAGCGGCGTCTATATGTTTCCGGTGTTACATATTAATAGTACTGCTGTAGATGTGGGAGAAGTGAAGTACAGCAGTAGTAGCGAGTAAGTAGAACAGACAGTAGAAGCAGAAGAAGCAGTGGGAGATGTTCTCCGGTGTTATTGATCGGTGGTAGTATTGAGCACGGCAGCAGTAGAAAGTAGTACACGAAACAGTAGAAGAAGTGTCAGTTTTTTTTTATATTACGTAGTTGGCGTAGTAGTGAGTACGTACAGCAGTAGCAGCGAGTCCTATACTATATAATAATAAGCAGAAGCAATAGTAGCAGTGGCACATTTTTTCCCGGTGTCTGTAGCTTGGTAGTACCAGGTAGTGAGTAGACCAGTAGAAGCGACCAATAAAACAAACAGTAGAAGCAGCAGTAGCAGTGGCAGTATTTTCCGGTGTCAGTAGTTGTTGAAGTAGTGAATACAGCAG
Source organism: Saccharina japonica (assembly GCA_008828725.1). Taxonomy (NCBI): domain Eukaryota; class Phaeophyceae; order Laminariales; family Laminariaceae; genus Saccharina; species Saccharina japonica. The sequence goes on from MEHQ01003415.1 coordinate 10,643, forward strand.
TAGTACTAAAAACAGTAGCAGCAGTAGTAGCAGTAGCAATATGTTTCCAACAGTAGGTGTGGCAGTTATTAATAGTATAAATATCATAGACAAATAGCACCAGGTATTTAGTAGAGGTATTAATAGTAGCAGTAGCAGTAGCAAAAGTTTCCGATGTTACAGTAGTATTATAGCGGTGGTACGTTTATGCCAGGTAGGAGGAGTGGTGGTAGCGGTAGCACAAGTTGCCCATGTTAGATAGAGTATACCTAAAAGTATTAATACTAGAAGTGGTAGCAGTAGTGGTAGTAACAGCAGTAGCATCATATTCCAATGGTAGTAGTAGTAGCAGCAGCAGTACAGCAGCTAAACTTTCCGTTGATAGAAGTCGTGGTAGAATAAATAGTAGCAGCACAACAAGTAGCAACAGCAGCAGCAGCAGCACTAATAGTAGCAGCGGTAGCAGTACCCGTAGCAGAATTTTCGACGGTATCGACGACAGGTGCCGACAAAAGGCATCGACAACACTCCGCAGTAAATACTAAAAGCACCGGAAAAAAAAGTAATCGACAAAACAGTCTATACATATTACACATATATATATATATATGCACGTACACCAGCAAAATGTATCGACAAAAGGGGTACCGACGGAAAGCCATCGGCAAAACAAAAGGCGACAATGAGGTACCTTACCTGCAAGAGAAGGTACCGACACGCCAACAGCACGTATTATCGGCAAAAACATCTCACCTTCTTCACGACGTCCGCCAGGGAGAAAGGGATGCGGTTGCCGTTCTTCCTGGAGCCGTTACCGTCCTTCTTGATCCACGAACAGCCGTCCGCGTTCACCGACTGCACGACCCCCTTTCGCGGAAGCCTATCGCCACCGTTCCCCCTAATACACACGACGACGACAACAAACAACAAAGACAACAAAAATCAAGACGGCAGAGGCAGAGACGTAAGACACAGACGACAGGAGACAGCATAAACCGAGAGGAAGAAGAAACGGGAAGAAACGACGGGTGAGAAAAAAAGCCAGCAACGGAGAGATACCTTCAGATTGAGGAAAATAAAAGCGCCAAGTGTGTGTGTGTGTGGGGGTGTGTACTCGGGGCGGAGGCGGGAGGCCGGAGGATGAGGAAAAATGGCTACCCTACCCTGCCAGCACACCCACCCACCCACCCACCCAACCAGCTTCGACAACACGGCAAACGTTAGCGCCGCTTGGACCAGACGTGTACCCACGTCGCGTCACAAGACATGCGCGACGAGTAGGGGCCCACCTTCGAACCGACACCGCGCTACAATCAGCACAAGTAGCCCTATGATACTCGCGATACCAACAGTAGGCGCAACGCAGATCGACCTTTTCGGAGCCAGCACTCATACACACACCCATGTGCACGAGAGAGAAGGAGCAAGACGGGGTGAATCGCACACTCGAAACACAGACACCAACGCGCCAACCACAACACGACTCCACTCAGTAACAAAAAAAAGCGGTCTCGCGCCCCACTTCCAGCTCAACAGCTTCCGGCGGTGCGGGGAGGTATCACAGCATCGTGCGGTGTTGTGAATGAAACGAGGGACAGTGCGACTTCAAAGAAGGTCACAACATTTCGTAAAACTTTGGTGGGGAAAAAAAGAATTGGGCTTTTATACTCTACGTCAAAATAGGTATTAAAAGGACGGGCCAATAAGATATTTCGGATTACGTCATTTTGCCTGACAAGAGGAGGCTAGCCGGAAACGAGCGACCAAGCGAGAAAAAGAGCGCAGCAATAATAAAGAGATACCAATAACCAACGGGACGGGAGGGGTGCGGAAGAAGGGCGAATCGGCGAGGGAAGGAAACAAGCGAGAAATGGCGGACCGAGTGGCGCGATATGTGCCGGATTGACTCTCCTGGACTGTTTGTTTGTTTGCTTGTTTGTTTTGTTTTTTTTCCCCCTCCCCCACCACCGCCGCACCATTGCACCACCCCCTCGGGATAACGTGTCAATGTGTCGTCTCTGCGGTCTTGTTTGTTTGAGTGTTTGCTTATACTTTTGACTTGTCTCTTTGTCTTTGTCTTTGTCTTTTTCCCTTCGTTGTTCTTGACCTTTTGCAGTTACACTGCTCGCAGGCCGGGGGTACATCAGTCACACGGGACCATAGTTCCCTTCCCCCGTATCATGTCTGCGTTTATAATCGGGGTGGAGGACTCGATTTGTTTGCCTGACCGGCGTGAACCCGGCACGGAACACCCCGGCATTATAGGGGCACCAAGATAGAATCAGGGGGCGTGTACCCCCGATTGGTGATGTTGACTTTTCCATTTTTATTTTTACCTTCACATAGCGTGTAGAGGGGAGCGGAGGGCTCCAGACTATCTGTTTTTGACTGGCTTTGATCGCTTTGCGGACCCTTCGGGTTCCACTTTTATTTCAGTATACCTTTTTTGGGTAAGTTAGCCTGTGACCACGGGAATCGACCGTGTCAAGTGTTGGATTAGTACGGACAGATGGAGGTACTGGATAGAGAGACCGGCACGGTTTTTAATGTGAAGACAACAACAACAACAACAAGCGTCCAGTAAATAAAAAAAGGCGCTCGGAAGAGAGGACGGAGCTCCGTGACGCCGCTAATCCAAGGAGTACACTCTGCTATGCAAGATATAGGTCTGAACGACCGCCCCCAATCCACCCCCACCCTGCACCCACACCCCCTACCCTCATCCTCCTCCTCCTCCTCACATGTCATGCCTGGGTGGCGACCCGTACTCCCCTCCTCCTCCTCCTCCCCCGCCGCCGCTAACCAGAGCGTCCGCATTCGACACAGACCGCGGCTTTCGCGTCACCGGCACCGCGTCCTCCCCGTCACCACTGCTGCCCGTCCCGTCCCCCCCTCCCCCCTCCGCCACCGCCTGCTTCTCCCGCGACACCGGGGAGGGAGTCGCGCGCCTCCCCCGGCCCGGTCCACCCACCCCACCCGCTAAGGTCACCGCGGCACCGAAGGAGGCCTCGAGCTCAATCTCCGTGAGAGAGCGGGAGCGCATTTGCCTCTCGCGTACGTTGCTGCTGCCCCCTCCGGCAGGGGAGCGCGAATTCGCCCTGCAGCATGAAAACACGTTTTTGTTTGTTTGTACATATATATATATATATATGCACGTACACCAGCAAAATGTATCGACAAAAGGGGTACCGACGGAAAGCAATCGGCAAAACAAAAGGCGACAATGAGGTACCTTACCTGCAAGAGAAGGTACCGACACGCCAACAGCACGTATTATCGGCAAAAACATCTCACCTTCTTCACGACGTCCGCCAGGGAGAAAGGGATGCGGTTGCCGTTCTTCCTGGAGCCGTTACCGTCCTTCTTGATCCACGAACAGCCGTCCGCGTTCACCGACTGCACGACCCCCTTTCGCGGAAGCCTATCGCCACCGTTCCCCCTAATACACACGACGACGACAACAAACAACAAAGACAACAAAAATCAAGACGGCAGAGGCAGAGACGTAAGACACAGACGACAGGAGACAGCATAAACCGAGAGGAAGAAGAAACGGGAAGAAACGACGGGTGAGAAAAAAAGCCAGCAACGGAGAGATACCTTCAGATTGAGGAAAATAAAAGCGCCAAGTGTGTGTGTGTGGGGGTGTGTACTCGGGGCGGAGGCGGGAGGCCGGAGGATGAGGAAACATGGCTACCCTACCCTGCCAGCACACCCACCCACCCACCCACCCAACCAGCTTCGACAACACGGCAAACGTTAGCGCCGCTTGGACCAGACGTGTACCCACGTCGCGTCACAAGACATGCGCGACGAGTAGGGGCCCACCTTCGAACCGACACCGCGCTACAATCAGCACAAGTAGCCCTATGATACTCGCGATACCAACAGTAGGCGCAACGCAGATCGACCTTTTCGGAGCCAGCACTCATACACACACCCATGTGCACGAGAGAGAAGGAGCAAGACGGGGTGAATCGCACACTCGAAACACAGACACCAACGCGCCAACCACAACACGACTCCACTCAGTAACAAAAAAAAAAGCGGTCTCGCGCCCCACTTCCAGCTCAACAGCTTCCGGCGGTGCGGGGAGGTATCACAGCATCGTGCGGTGTTGTGAATGAAACGAGGGACAGTGCGACTTCAAAGAAGGTCACAACAGTTCGTAAAAATTTGGTGGGGAAAAAAAGAATTGGGCTTTTATACTCTACGTCAAAATAGATATTAAAAGGACGGGCCAATAAGATATTTCGGATTACGTCATTTTGCCTGACAAGAGGAGGCTAGCCGGAAACGAGCGACCAAGCGAGAAAAAGAGCGCAGCAATAATAAAGAGATACCAATAACCAACGGGACGGGAGGGGTGCGGAAGAAGGGCGAATCGGCGAGGGAAGGAAACAAGCGAGAAATGGCGGACCGAGTGGCGCGATATGTGCCGGATTGACTCTCCTGGACTGTTTGTTTGTTTGCTTGTTTGTTTTGTTTTTTTTCCCCCTCCCCCACCACCGCCGCACCATTGCACCACCCCCTCGGGATAACGTGTCAATGTGTCGTCTCTGCGGTCTTGTTTGTTTGAGTGTTTGCTTATACTTTTGACTTGTCTCTTTGTCTTTGTCTTTGTCTTTTTCCCTTCGTTGTTCTTGACCTTTTGCAGTTACACTGCTCGCAGGCCGGGGGTACATCAGTCACACGGGACCATAGTTCCCTTCCCCCGTATCATGTCTGCGTTTATAATCGGGGTGGAGGACTCGATTTGTTTGCCTGACCGGTGTGAACCCGGCACGGAACACCCCGGCATTATAGGGGCACCAAGATAGAATCAGGGGGCGTGTACCCCCGATTNAGCGGGAAAAGGCGGTAATGGGGGGGGGGGGGGAGGGTGGTTAAGATTAGTGGGTAAGAAGGTTGGTTGGGTGGGTGCGTACGGAGGAAGGGGGGGAGGGGTGTACTTCATTTTGATGCATGGCCGTAGGCGGATGGCCATAGACCCTCGCATCCCTACAATGCCGGGACGGAGCATGTCAGAGTCACCGACCAGGCAGACATTGATAGCACCAAGCGCGAAGCGCCGTGAGATGTTCGGCGAGTCGCATGAAGGGTGAGCTGCATCCTACTAAGAACCACTTGTAAGGCGGACTTGCATATGGATGACAGCTTCAATTAGTTAATTTAGGGGGGGGGGGGGGGGGGGGGGAGTCCAAAAAGCCTCTGCGGCTTCAACATGTATGGACGGCGACCAGTGTGCCGATTATCCACGACCACGACGTAAAAACAGCCAAGCGCACAAGCTCCCTTCGCCAACGCGTCAGCACCCTTTTGTAGGGATGCGAGGGTCTATGGCTCATACGACTACGGCCACGCATGACACACAGTAAGCCCCCCCC